>PVJS01019725.1:22076-33501 GCA_004027185.1 Glis glis
CAGCTACTTAGTGAGGCCCTCTGCAACTTCGTGAGACCCGGTTTCAAAATAAAGGATAAAAAATAGGGCCGGGGGTGTACGCGGAGGTAGAATGCCCCTGCGTTCAATCCCCGGTACCGCAAAAAAAAAAAAAAAGACTATATTCTATGATGAAAAATCTCTAAGGTCCTTAATATGTAAAAGTATACTAAAAACTAAGAATTCCAGTTGTAATTTTTCATTATCTCATGCATATTTTCCTTAAATTATTTGAACACAGGATTCTGAGCTCCACCAACTTTCACCTTCAAAATACATATAAATGTCACCAAAATTAGTATTCCACAGAGCACAGTTTTTAAAAAGTCCTGAGACGTAGGTGGCAAATGTAGTGGGTGTTTTGTACTGTTCATAGTTATTATGATAAACCTAATATAAAAGTAAATAAAATAAACCTGCTCACATGAACTTCACAATCTAGTAAAAAAGTGGCATGTTACTATAATATATTATGTATATGTGGTATGTATATTATAATATTGTAGTATGGAGTGACCCATATTCTACAGGTAGTTTCCCCATTTCCCACTGGTTGCATCAAAGTGATTCTTAGATAACATACCATCATGAAGACAGAGAAAGGAGGAGAAACAAAATCAACAAGCAAAGGAAAAAGGAAAAACGGCTCAATTTCCTTTGATATCACTATTAAATCACCCAGTGAATTTTCTTAGGGTAAAGTTACTGCCATTCAAAATTATAGCAAATTGGTGATATTTTACAGTCACTGTGTATATTTTGTTTCAACTTAAAAATAGACACATATCTCCCAAATGTATTTTAGATCAGATATGACACATTAAAAAGGTGGATTTGGCTTTTCTTTTTTAGCTCTTACAATTAGCAACTAATTGCAGTATGAACATATAATTGGCTTCATGAGTAAATCAATTTGTGGATTTTAAGTTTTAAGACTGCATTCATTATTCATAATGATATTTCCTTGAGGAAAAGGAAGGGGGTTAGTTTATTTATCTTTATGTTAATAAGAGGAGAGTATCAATTAAGTGAATACTCTCTTAAGAGAAAGCACAACCTGAAATAAGACAGTAAATGTTAAAATGCATTACTTTTCCTGGTTAAAAAAGAATGTGGCATGGGGAAGGGACCCTATGGGTATCATAGAGTAGCAATGCCATTTTGTTTCCAAAGATAACATTTATAGAGGTGCAGATATTCTGAACTTTATTAAAGCAGCTGTGATTATCACATATTTATTCAAAAGACATTACAGTATTGAAGTCAGAAAAGTCCTTAGTCATGTGCTTAAAACGCTCTTTCATTTTATTGAATATGTAAGTATTCAACCAATGCCTTTAGTACATCATCTAGGTTGTATTATATAAGTGAAAAAAGCAAGCAAAAAGCATTATTGAAGCATTCAGAAGTCATGAGATAGCATTATATCATGATGCTTCATGAAATAGCATAAAGTAGAACTTTATGACATTTTAGAAGTTTAAAAAAAAGGAAAAAGAAACCGGGTGTGGTGGCACACACCTATAATCCCAGTACTTAGGAGGCTGAGACAGGAGGATCTCAGGTTCAAAGCCAACTTAGAAGACCCTGTTTTCCAATAAAAAATAAAAAGGGCTGGGGAAGTAGCTAGGAGGTAGAATGCCCCTAGGTTCAATTCCCAGCAACCAATAAATAAATAAATACCAAAAAACAAATGAACAACAACAGAAAAAAAACAACCAGGAAAAAGAGAAAATGCTTTTCTTGACACAAAAGAATGCAGTTTTCCTTGCTCCTTTGACTCTTATTTGAACAATCAGATGCGAGATACACTTGGGGAATATGATATGGCTGGAAGGTGCAACATGTATGCGATACAGGCTTTTATACTTCTTGCTCTGGAAGAGTCTGCAGAGGTGTGTCAATTTTCTTCCCAAAATGATAATTTAGGAAAGAATTCTTCCCTGGAATAGAACCTACAGAATACTTCCTTCTGTGAACCACTAATAGATCTTTCTTGGGCCTAAAACACTTGAAAAAGTACCTTTCTTCTGAAAGCACAAAAGCTCCGGATCTATTCATTAGTTTCATTTTTCCCCCCAAATTCTTATGCATTGGAAAGGCTGCTTCTCAAGATCACACAGGAAATTAGTGGCGTGAGGAGACCAAAAGCACGATGTGTGTCTTTACCACTGATTCAAACTGACTCCGTCGGTTCGGCCTGTTGTAACATCATGAACTGTTTCGCTTATAAATAACAGTTATTTCTCCCAGTTCCAGAGGCTGGGAAGTCCAAGGCTGAGTTGCTGGCAGATTCTGTGTCTGGCGAGGGCCTACTTTCTGGTTCAGAGCTGGTGACTTCTAGCTGAGTCCTCGCATGGTGGAAGGGACAGGGGAGCTCTCTAGGGTCTCTTTTATAAAAGAACTAATTCCATTCTTGAGTGTTGCCCCTCATGATATAATCACCTCCCAGAGGCCCAGTCTTGTGATACCATCCCCTTGGGGGTTAGGAAGTCAACATATGAACTTGCAGGGATACAAACTTTGAGACCGTAGCAATCCCCAGGGCTGACATCAATGGATTTAGAACGCAGTGAGAACCAACTGTTTCTCATGACTGTGGTGAATCCCTTTGTCCAGTAGCGGCGGCCCCCGCTACGCCCCCAAGATGTCACTGGGAGCATCTGGGCTGCAGCACCTGCCCCTCTGCATTTTCTCTCAGTAATTGTCATCCTTTTATTTGCCTTCCCATGAAACTGCATCTTTAATTTTCAAAGGATATACATGAAAGGTTAAGGCCTACATTTATATGATGTAATTTTTCTGAAATGTTGGTTGGTGTAGTGATTTATATTACATCATCCAATCAACTTTTAAAAATGCCATTAACATCAAATGCCTGTAATTAGTACTGTCTTTTAAAATATGTTTATGAAAGTAAACCATTTTCCTTCTTTTATGGAAACATCAGCTCAAAGTTGGTTTCCTGAATGCTTAGATTCATTAGACTTCCTTCCTTTTTGAAAATATAAAACCAGCCACTTAGCAAGGGATTCTTACCTTCTCCCAGGCAGTCACAGGCCTGTGGGGGAAGTGCTAGGGAGACTGAGTTATTTGGAAGCTTGTCCTCCAATTAGAAATCTCCTGAGATGTGTGCTGGGGTGCAGAAATGGCACAGGACTGTTCTGGCTTCTCAATCAGTGTCTCAATTAAACCTCTGGTGCTTTGAGTACATATCTTGCTTGAGTTTGAATCTTAAGGGTGAGTGACCTACTATGTGCTTAACTATGAATTAGTGATATGGATAATACAGGAGTATACCACAGTCCCGGTAGGAGGTGAAAATTCCTATGAGACAATTATAGAATGAACAAAGCATGAGATATGACAGATAGTAGTAGAACACAGGTAAGGGAAAGGGCTGCTAATTCAAGCTTTATGAGTATCCCAGCCTTCTGCAAGCATATACAGGAGCCTGGGACAATTACAGTCAAGGAATGATGATTTCAAACCACATAGGCATTTATTCCTTTCAGGGGCTGACCCCAGTTTGTGGGTCTCATTCTTGTGTAATTATAGGAATACAAAGACAAAATTCAGAAATACATACAGGGTCTTGGAAAGGGTCCATGTGAGTGAGGGACTAAGAATGTTAAGCTTCATGCCAGGTGCAGTGGTGCGTGCTTGTAATCCCAGTACTTGAGAGGCTGAGATAGGAGGATTGCAGGTGAGGCCAGCCTCAGCAATTTAGCAAGATCCTTAGAAACTTAGCAAGACCCTGTTTAAAAAAAAATAAAAAGGGCTGGGGGGTGTAGCTCAGAGGTAGAATACCCCTGGGTTCAATCCAAGTACCAAAAAAGAAAGAAAAGGAAAGAGAATTAAGCTTCATTAGCTTTATGATGAATATCCCTTGGTTCATATAACCCTAAAGTGTTGCATTGCTATTAATTAGAATGAGACAATGTACAACACACCACATAGTGAGCCTTAGATGAAATTAATGGCTATTTCAGGTAGTGGTAGGAAACAAAAAATTCTACCAGGCTGGGGGGGTTTCTTAGAGACACTGCACTGACAGGGAATGGTCTCCACATGAAAATTGAATTGGGATACGTTTTTCATCTGAGGGTACATGCTAAGGAGATCAGAGTGAAAGAATATTTTCATCTCCCTATGTATATTAAGGTTTACATATATAAAATCATTTATATAGATATAAATATATAATATATAAATTTATTTATTTAAATAAACACAAAGCTACGAAGCAAAATTAAGTCAGTCCAGACATTGCAAACAACTCAACAAGGGGGCAGGGCAGGCAAGCAGTGTTTCTGTGGGAGCACACAGGTGTCTGCTGGTTTTGGTGTGGAGTCTGCGCCTACTTGTGAACATGTTCAGAATCTGGACTGAGGCTAGCCCCTGAGCTGGCCTAGCTGCCTTTCCTCCTACGGGGTAGAGTGCTTTAATGCGGTTCACGTGTAGGGTGTTTCATCTTAACCAGAGTGATTTATGTTAATGAAATGAAACAGAGAAAATACCCTTGACATCCTAGTCTCCTTTAAAAAATATTAAATAAATATGTCCAGGACTTTTGCATGATTATATTTATTAAAATGAATGGAAGACTTCAATACATACCAGAATAAATTTGCAGGTGACCCTGGGTAGGGTTAAATCCATTAGGGAAAAAAATGAGTTTGGGGATTTCTTATGAATTCTGAATGTTCTAAGCCACCATTAAGGCCAATAATAGAAGGTTCAGACACTGAGCATCAATTCTAAGGTAATTTATTCTGAGATTTAGAATATTCCTTTATCTGGCTTTTGAAAATTTGATCCCCAAATCATGATTCACAAAATATATGCAGAACATCTTTATAAATCTAATACTAGGCCTCCTTACTATATTGGGAATTAAACATGTGCCATCTTTATCTTTAAAATATCTCTTCAAAAATGTTATAATTTATTAGCTTAAGTTCTATGTTTTTTCCATTTTATTAATACAGAACTAGTAATTTTAGCAGAACTTGTAAACAGAAAAGGTGTTTCAACTCTTAGATTTCATTAGTGTGCTTTGGTCTACCCTTGTAGAACATGGTTATGTAATTAAATCCCTTGGAAATTAATCCAATGAACAGATTTTAAAAATAAAATGGACTGGGCATTTTTCTCAAAAGTTAACTGGTGAAAAATATTAAAAGAAAAATTCACATGTTATCTTAACTGTGGATTGAATTGTGATTTATCCAACTGACTGTGACATTAGGTAAAACCAGAATTAGGCCGGGAGAAACTAGTTTACTTGCTAGGAACATATAGACATGGTCTTAATCTCTCGTGTATGAGTCAATAGTGACCTATTTCTAGAAGAGTTTCTAAAGTGAAGATTAATAAAGCAAAATAATAAAACTTGTATTTTAAAAAGTCTTTCTGTCCATTGTTACATGGGCAGGTTTCACCAGAAATTGGCCTCATGCGATGTAGCTATGGGTATTTGGCAAGCACATGAGTGGGCAGTTGCCTGCCAATATGCAGGCTAAGGAAATAAAAGGAAAAGAAACTTTTCAACACATTCCTGAGAAATGCTTAGCTATATCTACTGTTTGATATATCGCTCACTGTCATGCATTAGCAGCTGAAACATTGAATTTTATTTTTGATATCTTGGATATAGATATTAGGTAAACGATATTCTCACAGGGCTCATGGTGGTGATTGTGATAATGGTAATACTTGTTGCTTAATGAGTTCCAAGCTTGCCAATGTATCTTACAGCACAGAAAATAAGTCCATAATATTTCAAGCAAGAAATAAAATAGTTAATGCCCTTATTTTCAATTACTGCTGTGATTTATGAGAATGGGATTTCATCACCGTCACCGACATTCTATCTATTGTGGTCTATAAGGTCTTATAATATACTTAAACTCCCAAGGAAGGAAACATGGTCAGTGCCTGCACAAATGGGTCAGGTCTTGTTATTGTTAAATATTTTTAATATCACAAGGTTTAAAATAATGCCATGCAACATAATGGGAAAAGGATTGCAATTGGTTGCTGAAAAATTGGCATCAGATTTCAGAGCAGAAGGAAGTAGCTGGAAGGGTTGCTTTAATCATTGCACTGTACTCTCCAAAGGCAGTCAGAGCCAGAGAAATAGCAGGACATACCACCCTCACGTATCTGCTGAATGGCAGAGCCTGCTTTCAACCACAGGTCCTGTGATGTCCAGCCCAGGACTTACTTTAAGCTAGATTACATACAGCAAAGTTTTCCTGAATATTTATTCCCAAAAGATCTCTCTTGACCCTGCATTGTGTTATTATAGAGAAGGGAGTTTGAAAAGCTTGACTAATTGATTATTGGCTGTTCTCTGCAAACCTGATGTAAATAGACATTTTCTCTATTTAGAGAAAATAGTTTCAGTTATTCTTATTTGATCTGGCCTATGTCAATGGCTCTGTTCTCCTCATTCCTAGCATTGGGAGAGATCGGTCCTTGGGCTTCAGGTCTTCACTATGAAAGTCTTTTCCTGCTTCCTTCTGCAGGGGCTGACCTCAGCTCATGGCACCCACTGTTTAGAACGGTGGGCACGCCGAGCTTGAGTACTCTTTTTCTGTTGCTTATGGTTTCACCACTTTATATGTTAAATTTAATTAGGCTGTGGTTGCTAGCCTCTTAGTTATTGCTTGCCATTCTGTCAGTTAGTTTCTCTTGCATAGGTCAGAAGGCAGCAACGGGGAGAAAAGAGGGAGAGGGACTCCTTAGCCAAATCCAGGTCAAGCTGTCTAACCACACGGTAGCTGATTCTAATACCCACTTGATTTCTGTTTCCCGCCCTCTAAGGTATCAAGAGGCCTTTGCAGTAATGGAAACATTCTTCTTTTACTCCTGTGCACTGTCATCTTCCTTGAATTCATGCAAAGAAACATGAGGGGTAAAATACCTGTAAGCATTGACTCTGCACTGGGATAAAGGTCTAATTAGGAAGACTTCGGTACAGACCACCATAGCAAGGCTGATGTTTTGCTTTGCACACAGACTCAACATCTGTTGCATCTTTGGAACAGGGCTTTGGGTAATGGGAGCTGAATCCTGCTCTTGTCTTAAAATATGTACTTTGAAAGAAGGTGCTCTTCTATAGTATTTGGCCCTAAGAGATTTTGCATCATAGGTTCAGGCTACAGGTTCAAAGCCTCCAAAGGATCTATGCATAACTGGTTAGATATTTAATTGTGGATACAATCCCTAAAATAACCCTGTAAGTCAGAATTTATTTTGCTGTTTGGGTCATTATGAAGAGCAGAGTGACTTTAGCACGTGGCCGTCTCCCCATAACTCATCGCTATTTGCATAGAAATATCCTCCAAAGGGTATGGGCACGGTTTATTTTAGAAACTGCATATACAACCTCTATTTTTCTATTGAATTTGAAATCAGCAAAAAATAAACCCCTTTTCTACAAATGGATTAGCAGCTTCCTTTAAATTCAGTTTATTAGTTTGTGATATAAATGGCAAGAAAGATTTTTGTATGTGGTTATCTTTGGAAATAGTAAAGTGATTTAATCAATTGTTTTCTATTAACATTTTTTTTCTGGATTATGTGAACAGGGCAATCAAATCTAATGTCAATTTGGGTGCAAACTATTTCTGTTTGTGAAACCGATTTTCTGGTTTGCCACAGTATTATAAAAGAGGTTGCCTAATTACCTAATTTGTTAAGAGTCTGAACCCAAGAACCAGACTGCCTGGCTTCATTCCTCAGCTCTCCCACTTACTACTGCCGGGGTGACTTTGGACAAGTCACTTAACCTAAGTGCCTCAATTTTTCACATCTGCAAAATGGGAAAAATGAATAGAAATGCTTTCCAGGATCTCTGTGGAAGAGATTAGTTGATTTGCTCACACCACTTAGAATAGGGCCTGATGCATAGTAAGTATGATATGTTATTATTACTAAAGTTTTGACCTAGGTTCCCTAGAGTGATGAATTTGCTTTAGATATAGTAAGTACCTAGAGAAAAATTTAGATTAAGTCTTCCTAGTATCCACTCTGCTTTGTAGTGTTTCTGATTTTTAATAGCTAACATCAATGTATATTTAATGATCTAATCAACCAAGTGCTTCACTTCCATGCAAGAATTGTAATTCCTTTCCATTACAACACTGGCCAAGTGCAGATAATACGTTCTCTTCCCAGCTTTTGGAATGTTTTGCTCCTAGAAAAGATTTTAAAGAGACTTGTTTTTAAAGAAAGAATATGCTAATTAAGAACTTGATCTCCAACTTTTGATAGAAATCACTCCAAACTCCGTTAGGAAAATTATGCTTGTATCTTACTGAGTATAATATATTCTGAGCTACATATCACATTATGGCACCACCATTCTCAGTCACAAAAAAATGCAAATATTCATGGGAAGAAGGTGCAGAGAACTGCAGAAGCATCTGAGGCCCCAGAAAGCCTGGCTGAACGGGGCTCTGTCCAGAGATTTCTCCGGGAGCATCCTTTCCACTCACATTTCAGCCTCTACCTGGCTAGAGAAAGGCTTCTGGGCTTTTTTAAAACCCACTGGGATGCAGACAGATGGGTGGGACGCTATGCATGTTTCATGGGCTATAAACAAATGTTGTAGAGAGAGTTGTTTTAGGCCAAGATCTGTTTGTATTAAAATGAACTCACTATGTCTATTTATTCAGATATAATTATCCTTCACTGAAATTGCTTTCATTTCTTTATTAAAATTGTTCTTTGGGTTATCATCTGCTATCAAATCCAAAGTGCCAATGTTTTTTTAGCCTGTTGTTACTATTCTTATTATTATCATTAATGTGTGTGTGTGTGTGTGTGTGTGTGTGTGTGTGTGTGTATGTGTGTGTGTGTGTTACTAGGGATTGAACCCAGAGGCATTCTACCTTCAAGCTATATCCCCAACCCTTTTTTATTTTAATTTTAATTATTTTATTTTTGAAAGAGAGTCTTGTTAGATTGCTGAGAATCTGCTATCCTCCTTTCTCAGTCTCCCAAGTACTGGGATTATAGGTGTGTGCCACCATTCTGGGCCTACTGTTACCTTTCCTACTCTGTCTGTTATTTGATATTTATCTCTCTCCTCGAAATGTGTAACCCTCCTGATTTTTGTAATACTTTGAGCTCTTGGACCTCTTTCTGAAATGTTAAGGGCTTGTTCTCTTTTGCTATTTCTTATTTGACTTTGCTTCCTGAAAGATAGAGTGTCCAAGGTTCTATCTCAATTCCCTTTATGTCTGGGAACTTTACCTAAGTAACAGAAGAGTTGACACTCACAATTTGGGCTGTTAGAGAAAAGTTGGAAAATGGAAATGCAAAAAGAAGTTATCAGCCATTAAAAACTCTCACAAAGAATAATAGTGATTTAAGGATGAATATAGTAATTAGAATTTTTTGTATATTTATTTTTATGGTACTGGGGACTGAGCACAGAGGCATTCTACCTCTGAGCTACACCCCCAGCCCTATTTTATTATTTTTAAAATTTTAAAACAGGGTCTCACTAAGTTACAGAGGGCCAAAAGAGGTTTCTGAGACTGCCTGGGAACCTGCCATCCTCCTGTCTCAGCCTCCCAAATACTGGGATTACAGGGTGCGCCACCACGCCCGGCATTTTTTTTTTTATTTTGAAACAGGGTCTCAGGTCTCTCTCTAAGTTGCTGATACTGGCCTGGAACCTGTGATACTCCTGTCTGAGCCTCCCAAGTACTGGGGTTACAGGTGTGTACCACCTTGCCCAGCCTTTTAATTTGGTTGCAAATGTGAATTAGAGAACTTTTATTGTTCAGAAGCCATTTTGATTCTACCAATCAAATGTCTTTGCTAGAAAATGCAATAGTAGAAGAAAATACATATATTTTAATAGAAATGTATACTTTTAAAATAGCTTTCTCTTGTATTACCTCATTTAATCCTTCAAACATTAATGGGAGGTAGTATTTATTTCATCCTCCTTCAATAAAAAGAAACAAAATTTTAAAGCCTCTCCTTATTAATAGATGTTATATAAATGATTGTGGTTTTAATCTATAATTATAGTGACCAGTTGTTTATATTGTAATTATAAAAGCAGTTCTTATTCCCTATAGAAAACATAGAAATAAAAATGTATAGGTAATATAAAGTCTTACTTATACTGCAGTCTTCATATAATCTTCAATAATTTGCATGTTTTCTTTATCTTTCACAAGTATTTTATCTCCTGAATTTTAAAATTGACACTGGCATTTCCTTGTGTCATTAATTATATCTTAAAACATAACTTAAGTCAAATTATGAGTATAAACCATTCTATTACTTAGGTCAAAGTTAAAACAATTTATAATAGCTGCTTAATAATACTCAGTTCCTTATTGATATGTTTTCAAATTACCATTATTTTAAATATTGAGCAGACATATGTTCTTCTCCATTTAAAAATTTTCCCCCTAAGGAATTAATTCCAGAAGTTGAATTATTGGTCTAGTGGTGTGATAATTGTTTAAGTCTCTTGATAGAAAAAGCCCCATCAATTTCCAAAAAGATCATAAAAATTTATAATTTTACCAATAATATGCATGAGTAGCATTTCTATTTGCCTTTACCAATATAGAATATTACTGTTTTAAAAAATCCTTGGCAATTGATAAGTGAAAACTAGCATATCTTTTTAATGTGTCTACATTTATCTGATTACTAATAATGTATATATTTTTTCAAATATTTAATGGCCATTCATACTAACTCATTAATACCCTTTATAATGATAATTTTAGAGAATATTCAGTTGAATACATGAATCTTTGTAAATGGTTTAATTTTGAAGATGGAACCCATTTGTTTGTATTTCATCTTCACCGTTCCGTCTTGTTTTAGCTCTCCCAGGTTCTTGCACTATCGTGACAGCCTTATGAACTTAAACCCCTCTTTAGGAATGCCGCTTGAAGTTGCCCACTCCTTTTCATCCTGCTGCCACCACCTTGGCTGAGGTCCTCATGTGTTTTCCTGTTTCAGTGCGTTCCAGTCTTTTCTCTACATTATTACCTTTCCCTAAAGCAAAGGTGGTGTTCTGTTTCCCACCCGAATGGTCTCTGCTGGACCACTCTTGTCACACTATAAACATCTTTTGAAGGAAATAACAGTCCAAGTTTTCAGTCTGGCTCTACATTCTTCTCCTACCTCTCAGCCTTATCTTTCCCTTTCTCTCCATAATTCCTCCCATTCAGTTTTCAACTCTTCACCCTTATCTGTGTCATGATTCAACTCCATTGAAATTTCTACCATTTTCTCTATCTGTTAAGGTGTCACCAACCGCATGGCTAGAACATATTCTTCCCTTTGTCTGGAATTATTTTCTTTCAGTGGATCATTACTTCTCTTCTTTTAAAGTAGTTTTTTTTTTTTTTTTTTT
>PVJS01019726.1:0-33396 GCA_004027185.1 Glis glis
GTGTGTGTTGTGTGTGTGTGTGTGTGTGTGTGTGTGTGTGTATACGGACTGTCTCCCTGGTTTATTTTGGGGTCACCCATTTGTCCTATGCTGACATGACCTCTTAGGGTCCTCATAGAAAACTAGCCCAGCCCAGAATGCTGCCTCTGGATTGGTTTCCGTGGTGAAAACAGAAGCACAGTTAGTGAGTATGCAGTCAGAGAAATGGAGTCATATGACAGTCCTGGAGGCAGAGGAGCAGAGCCGGGGGTGCGAGCTGGGCCACCTGGGCTCCATTGCCTCACACTGTCTGATCCAGCTGTATGGGTCACTCTCTGCTCATCCTCTGGACCCATCAACAGGCTGCCTTGCCCTTTGTCTTCTGGTTCATTTGGTCAATGGGGAGCCCTGGCAGATAGGAGGGAGGTCAGAGTATTATTCTCCTGACTCTTGCCCTCTTGGATGACTGAAGGTTGGCAGCTCCTCGTCCCTTCAGAGATGAGACTCTCAGCTCTTGCTGGCCCAGGGTATCATGCTGTTGTTTGCAGAGTTTCTTTCCTTGCTCATCCTTTTAGAAAAGGCCTTTACTAAACTCTTCTCAGTTACCCAACTTGAGCTTGCTAATCTGTCCCCTGCCAGGACCCTGCCTGATATGGTTGGACACAGTACCTACCTCTTAGTACTGTTACAAGAATGAAATGAGCCAATAAATGTAAAACATATGCTTCAAACACTTTGCAGATAGAAGTGGGAGGAGTCCTCTTTCCCAGTGCATTTGCAGATAGCCTCTCTAGGGCTACACTGAGGCCAACAAACACCTGGACCACATGGCGGCGGGGCGGCTTATCCGGTAACCCAGCCTCCATTCTTTCCCCAGCTTTGGTCAGTTGGTAAAGAGAAGCAATGCATATTAAATAAACTGAAGTCAGTAATTTACATATGGGGAAAAGGGGGAAAGCCCATTAGGTTCACTGAAAGTGCAAGTGAATGATCAAGTAGGCAATACAGAAGTTATTAATTTATCCTAAATGTATATTAAGTAGCCGCCATGTGCAAAAGATTTAGCTGAGCTGGGGACATAGCTCAGTGGCAGAGCACTTGCCTAGCATGTACAAGGCTCTGGGTTCAATCCCAGTCCAAAAAAAAAAAAAAAAGATTTAGCTGAGTATTATAGACTTGGCCCCATTCTTTCACAGAGCTTATGCTTTGCTAGGAGAGACACACAATGAAACAAAGAGTACCAAGGAAGCTCCTCCCTTTTCATTAAAATTATTGCAGGAGGATGAATGCTGGTGAGGAAAGTGACTTTTAATTGAGCCCTTACTATGAGCAGCCACAGGGCAAGGCATTTCATTTGCAGATCTCATTTAATGTCACTACATGGGGGAGGTGATTACCTCCTTTTTGCAACAAGGGAACTGAAACCTAAAGAGTTCATATGATTTACCAAGGTCAATTGTCATTCAAAAACCATTTATTGAGAACGTACTGTATACCTTGCCCTGATGGGCTTTTCAAGAACTTATAGAAGAGATAGGTACAGCAATAGACACTTATTAAAAGTGGGTTACAGGCAGTGGTCGTAATGTATTCAAAACATTAAACAGTAAAGAGGGAGCCTGCAACCAACATGGGCCATCAGAAAGGACTTAAGGGAAGACAGCCTGGGGATGTAAAGTGTCCCCTGAGTTGTAAAGAGGAGTTACTAATAGCCAGGCTGAAGATAGGGTGGTAGGGTAGAGAAGGGGGCTCTCAGAAGAGGGCAAGGAATGTGGCTTCAAAGCCACCAGCAGAGCAGGGAGTGAACTGGGAGTCCCAGGTAGGGGCCAGGCCCCAGCAGAATTTCTCTTTTCTATCAAGAAACCCGAATGCAAGTCCCATTGCTCACTCTCTAGTAAAAAGTTTAAACAGGGGAGTTGCATAGTCAGATTTGGGTTTAGATAGATCATCCTGGCTACCATGTGGTAGACATGAAGTGGGCAAGGTTAGAAACAGAAACTTTGGAGGTGGCTGAACAGTCATCAAGGTAAGAGATAATGAGACCCCAGACTAGGTCCAAACTTTAAGAGGTAAAATATCAAGACTTTATGACTGGTTTTGAGGAGAGAGAAAGATGGAGAGAGGGAGAGGGAGAGGAAGAAGGAGAGAGAGACGGGGAGAGGAAGAAGGAGAGAGAGACAGGGAGAGGAAGAAGGAGAGAGAGAGGAAGGAGAGAGAGAGATGGAGATGGAGATGGAGAGGGAGAGGGAGAGGGAGAGGGAGAGGGAGAGGGAGAGGGAGAGGAGAGGGAGAGGAGAAGGGGGGGTGCTAGGGTAGATGGATGGATGGCCAAGCCACAGAGATGGAGAATGTTGAAGAAAAAGCAGATTTGGGAGGCATACTGGCTCCTGTCTGTCTGGGACATGTCATACCTCTCGCCCCACTCTATTGTGATGACAGATGGCAAGAAGTGGGGCCACGATCCAAGCTGGGCATGTCGAATTTACTCTTGGGAACTTATATCTCTTGAAGACCTGCCTCTCACCCCTAGACACCAGATTGTTCAGTGACCCTCTTGATTCCAGGAACCACCTTGCACTCCTTCCTGCGAACCTCTCCCGTGCACAAGCCAGGCAGGACCAATTCCTACTGCTTGCAACCAAATAATGGAGATGTGAATTCAGCTCTGGACCTGGTGAGTTTCCGGCCCACGTGACACCCATGTGATGACCAGTGGCTCCAGGAACTGTGAGTCAGAGCGGAAAGAAAAGTCTGGGCTGGAGTTACCAGCATGTGAATCACAGTTGAAACTAAGAAGGAATCAGACCACCAAGAGAGAGTGAGGGGGTGAGAGCATCAGTGGGCAGAGGGTGGAATCAAGGAGAGCAAGTACAGGCCAAGGGGAGGAAGAAACAGGAGAAGCAGGAATGTAAATGGCCAGAAGAGAGCCAAGGAGAACCAGGAGAGTGTGATTTCACAGAAGCCAAGGGAGCCAGAGTTGGAAGAATGAATGGAGATCTCATGTACAGCTGAGAGGGGCTGAACCTGGGCTTGACAAGGCAATGGTTGATGGCCAAGGGGCAGTGTCACTGAAGGAGAGGACAGAGCCAGGCCACGTGGGGCTGCAAAGTGCACCAGAAGTGAGAAAGTGGAGAGGGTAACCTGGGGAGTTTCAAGTGAGAGGCGGAAGAAACTAGATAGTAGTGGGGAGGGAGGGAGGCAGGTCCAGGGAGGCTTTCTGTTATGAATGCCAGTCAGGATTAGCCTGACTCCGAATCCTTCCACCCAAAACCTACTCTCTTGAGGTCCAGAGAGTCAGGATTGGAATGGTAGACACCCAGCACAGAGTTCTCTTCCTGCTGTCTAATGAGTGATGGTGGTGCCGTAGCTAAGGGTTGGAGGAGCTGATGAGAAGTTTAAAAGTGGGTCACCTGGTAGATTTCTTGCGCTGCTTCATGTCTGACTTAATTATAGATAGGTCAAAACCCAAACAACAATAATGATTAAGTGAAGAGAAAGAGGAAAAAGTCTATTTGCTCTTCTGTATTCAAAAGAGCAAAAATCCTCTCCTGTCTCCCAAAGGGAGACACAAAGCATTAACAAAAGTTTCCAAAAGTAGTACTCGAAGGACAATACCTGCCTCTGTGTTAGTTGATAAGAATATGCTCCTTTGGGAGGGCATGACCTGGCCGTGTGCTGACTAGTGCTTCGTAGATAGAATTTTTCTTCAGGTCTTTAATGCAAAGGATGGATAAAAATAGAGTAGAGCCAATGGCAATATATATATTTTTTAACTGAGGATTGAACTCAGGGGCATTCTAGCTCTGAGCTATACTTCCAGTCCTACTTTATTTTTATTTTAAAACAGGGTCTCAGTCGGGTGTGGTGGCGCATGCTTGTAATCCCAGTATTTGGGAGGCTGAGACCGGAGGATCTGGGTTCACAGCTAGCCTCAGCTACTTAGTGAGGTTCTCCGTGACTTAGTGAGATCCTGTTTCAAAATAAAGAATAAAAAATAGGGCTGGGGATATAGCTCAGAGGTAGAATGCCCCTGGGTTCAATTCCTAGTACTGCAAAAAAGAAAAGAAAAGAAAAAAAAAGAATAAAACAGGGTCTCACTAGGTTGATGAGAGTCTCACTACTTGTTGAGGCTGTCCTTGAACCTGCAATCCTCCTGTCTCAGCCTCCCAAGTACTAGGATTAAAAGTGTGAGCCACCATGCCTGGCTAGATTTTTTTAATCATAAACAATTATTCAAAATTATAAAATTTATATTTGCACATTGTGGAAAATTTGGGAAATCTGAAAAAAAACACAAAAATAGCTTGAAATCCCACCATGAGTAGTAATATTTTGGGATATTTCCTTCTAGTCTTTTTATTTAGTAGTATGTCCATTTTTTTCATTTTCTTTTTTTGGGGGGGTTGGGGATTGAACCCAGGGACATTCTATCTCCTGGCTGCACCCAACCCTTTTTATTTTATTTTTAAATTTTAAAACAGGGTCTTATTAAGTTGCTGAGGGTCTCACTAAGTTGCCGAGGATGGCCTTTAACCTGCAATCCTCCTGTCTCAGGCTCCCAAGTATTGGAATTACAGGTGTGTGCTACCACACCTGACGCATGTCCAATTTTGATAGCTGTTTTTATGGAAGATCCACTAATGTCAGTTGCAAGGCTGTTCTCAGGAGCTACTGTACAGCAGGATTTTAGCCATAGTGTCTGAGGGGAAGGGAAACAAACAATAAACTTAGAAGCGGGGAAAACAAATCTATTTGGTGGTCCAGTTTTAACATCTTTTGCAGAAAACAGCAGCCAGAGAAAAGCTGAGCGTGCCCTAGAGTTAGATCTGTAATCCAGATGCCGGTCATGCTACAGATGCAGATGTTGGAGAAACCTCACTCTGTCCTCCACTCCTGAGCCCCATGCTATGGCAGACTGGGTTATTGTGCCCTGTTCTTCACTCCTTCCATTATGTGACCATGCGATGCCTACAGGTACAGCTGACCAATACCTTTTCGCCCCTTTGTCTTTGGACTTAACCATGTGATTTGCTTTGGCTAATAAGCACCTTCATGGAAGTGATGTGAGCAGAGGTTTTCGATGCGCTTGGTTTAGTCTCTAGCCATGCTGCCATCTGCCTCCAGATGAGTTGGTCTGGATAGCCTCTGGCCCCTGAGAAGACCTGCTAGTTTACACAACTAGCAGCGGGAGCCAAGCCTGCCTGTGTCCCACCACCCAGCAGTCACAGCTGATCCGCATACCCGTAAGCAATCAATAGGTGCTTGTTGATGACTACTGTAATTGCTCAGATATGAAACTTCAATCTTTGACATGGCATTTCCTTTATCGGCACAGTGGTTCCTTGTCATATCCACCGAAGCGCCTTTGAATTGTCTTCCATGTCTGTTCTCTGATTTCTATCCTGCTGCTGCCACCCATCCTCACTTCCTAGTTGGGATCCTGCAATGGCATCCTTAGCAAACTCCCATTTCTTTCCAGCCACTGTGATGCAAGAAGTGCCAGACCCAACTGCCTCATGAAGTCCTGACACAATGGGAAACCTCTGCTGAAAATCCTGCAAAGGCTTCTGTGTTCTCAGAGTCTATCTGCAGGCAGTTCAGAGCGAAACTGGATACACAATTTTAATAACCATCCTTAGCCTAGGGTTCTGGCAAAATTCTCTCCCCTGCTTTCCAAAGCTCTTGCCTTTTATCTTAATGGGATGTCCTGGTGACTATGAGTCATTTCAGTTTAATTGTTCTCAAATCATGTTTTAGAAGTAATAAATATAAGTTCAAGGTCAAACTTCTCTTCTTCATCTTCAAGCCCTTCCACAATCTGAACTCACCTTATCCATCAGTTGACACAAAATCATACTTTCCCAACACGTATTGCATTTCCTATTATGTGCCAGACATCACTTTAAGGGTTCGTCATGTTGTACAGGTTAAGATCACATTCAATGAGTAACAAAGACCCCCAATGACAGTGGCTTAAATAAGATAGTTATTTATTTCTTATTTGTGCAAAAATCCAGGAGTAGGTAGCCAAGGACTAGTGTGGTGGCTTTATTCATACAGTCTTCGGGACACGGCTCCTTCCAGCTCACAGCTCCACCATCCGTGGGGGGTTCGTCCCTGCCACTCATCCTCATGGTCCAAAATAGCAGCTAGAATGCTAGATATCACATCCATATTCCAGGAAACATATCAGAAGATGGAACAAACAAGAAAAAGGAAGCCAAGAGTACACGCCAGCTGCCCTTCCTTATGGCATCTGCTTATGTTTCATTGTCTAGCCAGTTATACGGCCACACATAGCTGCAAGGGAGGCTGGGAAAGAGAGTCTTTACTCTGGGTGGTTACATGCATTACTGAAAACCAGGAGTCCATTATTATAGAAAAAGAAGACAGAGGGTAGTATAGGATAACTAACAGACTCCACCTCAGATATATTTACTCGATCCTCAGTACAATCCTGAGATAGGTATGATTTTCATGTCCATGCTACATATAGGGAAACCAAGGCATGGAAAGGCTGCCTGCTTTGGTCACATCACACAGCTATTGTAAACTCAGGGGACTGGCCCATGCTCTCCAGGTACTGTCTGTGTCCCCTCAGCCATGCCGTTACCGTGTCTCCCCGTCCCTTTTCCGTCCCCTTGACAACTCTATTCTGTCTCCTCCACCTACCTCCAAGCTCAGGCTCAGGCTCACCTGTTCTTGGTTCCCACTGATCTCAGAGTCCTCCCATGTGACATCATTTAGTTTACAAGGCCCAAGATACAGAAACAAAATCTTCATGAAGCATCAGCTCGTTTAAGTAAGGAGTTGGATGCACTGATTAAGAGATTGGGTTCTAGAGTCTAGCAGAGTGAGGTTCAAGTCCTGGACTACCTTGCCCAAACCACTTAACCTCTCTGAACTCAGTTTCCTCCTCTATAAAACAAGAGAAAAGAGGGAGCTTGCCCCATAGAGGCAAATGAGATAACCAGCACAAATCCTTAGGCCAGAGCCTGGCACACAGCACATACTCAATATGGGAGGAATCCTCTGTGATTATCTAACATTAAAGCTACTTCTGCCTTCCAAATGGGAGAGCCCTTAGATCCACACATGAAGGAGAAGGGGGCCTCAATGGGGCCCCTTCCAGTTACACTCCGTCACCATCTCAGGGATCTGCAGGGGCTGCCTGACAAGAACGTCCATCTATAGCTCACTTTCTGGACATCACCCCGAATGGCTGGTAGGAGTTGCAGGCTTTGATTCTCTGGTTTTGGAATTTGCTTAATGGGGGAAACGTTACACACTACTATTTAACAGATGTGAACTATCATTCTTGGATAAGACACAAAGCAACAACAGCATCCTCCTAAAGGAAGGCTATTTTATTGTTACACAAAGCATTTCCTATCTGAGCACAAGTAAATCCAGAGAACAGTCATGCTTTCAGAACAGACAGATTAAATACCTTTGGCGAACTGAACCAGCCACATTATTTCAAAATCCAGTAATGCTCTTACTGAACTTGAACAGAAACAAAAATCAGGATAGAGTGAGAAAAGAAATAAAAAGACTTCTGCTTGTACAAATGCCTTATAAGCATAGCGATGCTGGTTGCTCCACATGGAAAACACTGGGTTGTGTTTCCCAGGCTTGGGAAGATGCAGCAACACCTACTCTTGGCCATGACAAAGAAGGCCTCCCTGGATTGACCTTGCAGATTCTCTACCCAGATCTGCCCTACCTGTCCCCAGCTGCCTTCTGAGAGACACATGCACCTTGTGGTTCATGCATAAGTCACACTGAGCACCTGTGCCTGTGCCTGGAGCCACATTTTATGTATCCTCATCACTCTCTCTCCTACAGCTGTCCCTTCCAGCCCACCCTCACTGCTTCAGTCACAGCTGGGGTTGCAGTTCATTTCCGGGGCCTCTCCTCACCCTGCACCCCAAAGACTAACCTGTACCTTTCTCCATCCTCCCTCCAGGTGTAAATCCTTCTGACCATTTTTCCTGATTATTTTTGGAAGCAGAGAAGGCTGACTCTCGAGAAAGCCCATTCTTTCTTTAAGAATTTTTGTTCTTTTTTTTCTATTAAATCCGAATCTATGTTCCTGATAGCATCTACTCCGCTGAGATATAATTAATCAGCTCCCTCTTCTGCAGCTTTTCTCCTCACGTGTAATTATTCTCCTTCTCCTTGTGGCAGACCGCCAATTATCCTCCTGATGGTTTGTTTCCCCTTCTTCCAATGCAGCAGTGATAGCTGGGCATGGAGCTATTCAGGGTAAGACTACATTTCCCAGACTCCCTTTCTGTGGGGCCATGTGACTATTCTCAGATCAGTGGCATAGGAAGGGAAGCCATGGAGGCAACTTCCTGGTAATGTCTCTCACATGACTGAGTGGCAGTCTTGGTCTCTTTCTTCCTTCTGACTGGGAGATGGTGGGGACTGGACTGTCATCTTAAACACAAGCAAGGACCAAGCAACTGAACTTGCCCCCCCCCCACACACACCTTGACTATGGAGAGAAAAATGAACAGCCATGTAGTACCATTCTGTGTTTTGGACTGTCTTCATCACAGACTTAGCCTGTATTAAGTTTGAGACACTTATGAAAACCCCATTCATCTTGCAAGGTTTCACCAACCAGGACGGAGCCTCTCCAGCCTTAGAGTCTCCAAAGCCCTTTGCCCTGCTTCTTGTGATTTGCTCCCATACCATGGGCACTAAGTTTACCTGTGCATATGTCTTATTTGCTCTTTGTAGCTCAAGAGGGACAGGGGCCAAATAGTAATCATTATTTTATATGATTAGCATACTGCCTTGTACATGATTGGTTCTCAATACATGGGGCTGAATAAATTAATCATTCTCTGTTGTCTGTATGCACAATGAATTTTAACAAAATGGGGGCCTAGTCGTAGATGGTTAAATAATTATATTCAAAGATTGCTAGATAAGAGACCATTGTTAAGCTAGAGAGTGAAGTTCCATGCTGGCAAGCTACATTCAACAGTTGCATCAACAACTTCAATGAAACCTGGTCAGAATACACATGGTACTCCTGACTAACACAAGGGGAAGCCAATAAACTAGATAAGAGACTCAGAAATCCAAAAGACCTGTACAGACACGAACAATGGGTGAAAATGAAACCTTAACTAAAAAGTTCTGAATATCAGTACAAAAGTAGGCAAAATAATGGAAGAGAACTTATAGATTATATAAAAAAGGCTTAAGGATTTTACTTGACTGCAATCCCAGTATGAGTCAAGGAGGAGAAGTGATGGGCAAAAAATTCTAGCACAATTCTGGGCTGAAGACATTTATTCAGCTGCTACTTATTGGTTGCCTACTAAGTGCTGGGTGTAGCGTGGGGGAAGAGGATGAAGAAGGTGTGGTCCTGGCTTTCATGTGGCTCACAAAGACATGGCATATGTTCCACCCATAGCACAAGGTAGAAAGCATTTGGTGCTGGGAAAGCACAGGGATGGGAAACTTGGCACGAGTGTGATGCAAAGGGAGTAGCTGAGTTTAGACTGTGAGTGGGCTTGTGCAGAAGAGCACAGCAGGCAGGAGAAGCTAGGGAAAAGAGTTTGGTACCAGTCTGTAGTGGGTCCTGAGTGCCAGGCTAAGGAAATTGGAATTTCTGTGAAAGGAAGGGCAACTGATGGATTTTGTAGAAAAAAAAGGGAATGGTCAGTGTTTTAGAGAGATTTCTTTGGAAGCAGTCTGTTGGACAGGGTAGAGTGAGGAGACACACAGAGGCTTAGAATTGTCAAAATGGAGGCATCTTTTTGGAAATTGATGGTCTTGTTCAACATCTGCATCTTGTAAGTAGAAAAACTGAGGCTCAAGGTTCAAATGCAGCACCCAAAGCCACAGGGGTAGGGAAGAACCAGGATCCAGGATGATGCTTCTTGGTCTGGAGGTGGTAAGCCAACACCAGTTAAGACTTCCTGCACTGTTGGAGTTGAGGAAAGCATGTCTGAAGAGAGTTGAGTCAAGGAAACCACTTCAGAGGCCATTCCCAGGCAAGCAAAAAGAAAAAAAAATACTGAGCAGTGGGATGCAAAGAGGGTCAGCTGTGGATGTTGTGGGTTGAGGGGGAGGAGAGGCAACGATGACGGGTGTTAGGGCTGGGAGATGGGAAGGACAGTGGGCCTTCCCATGAAGGGGGGCCTGGAGAATCCAAGGATGAGGAACGAGAGCTGGTAGAGGACCATTTTGGGTGGGCCCCATTTAAATCAAAGGGGCACTGAAAATCAATATGTCTGGAAGAAGGTAACTGGAAAGTAGATCACAGGAAGAAATGAAGGAAATGCTGAGTCTGGAGAAGCCTAACTCTGTTGCAGAGTGGAGTTATGAAGACTTGGGGGAGATAGATGGTTGGCTTCCTGTATCTGGAGGGCTTGGTGGGGACAATGTCAAATTGCCTCCAAACTGACTTTAGCATGACCCCAGTGGAAGGTGCCACCATGGAGCTGTGGAAGGAGCAAGGGCCAAATGGCTCAGGGTAGATCATCTCCTCTCTAAGAAGCAATGGAGTAGAAGGAGCACAGACAGGGTCACACAGACCTGGTTCTAGCCTCAGCCTCCCATGACCGGATGCAGGACCCTGAGCAAGCTGCAGAACCTTTCTATAGGCCTCAGCTTCCACATCCACAAAATAGAAAGGCAGACTGGGAGACCTCAAAGATCCCATCTAGATATAAAATTCTTTGGTTCTAAAAAAGTGGCTTATGTGAGCTGGGTGTGGTGGTGCACGCTTATAATCCCAGTACTTGGGAGGCTGAGACAGGAGGATCGCAGGTTCGTGGCCCACCTCAGCTACTTAGTGAGCCTATCTCCGCAACTTGGTGAGACTCTGTTTCAAAATAAAGAATAAAAAATAGGGCTGGGGATGTAGCTTGGAGGTAAAATGCCCCTGGGTTCAATCCCCAGTACTGCAAAAAAAAAAAAAAAAAAAAGTGGCTTATGTGTATAAAATAAAGGGATGGAAATACCAGGATCAGCTTACTTGGATTTTGCTCCTGTACTGTCTTGGTGATTGAGCGTGCTCCTCTTGCATTCCATGACGGCATGTAATAATGGAACAGAGCTGACATGCTCACAAAAGCACTTTTCTCTGTGGGTAGGAGTGGGAAATAGTCCCACTTAGCTGATATCAGTAATTTTTAAAGAAAACCATCTGAGCTAAAGAGAACTGAAGATGAATGTGGGAGCTATGAGTCAACCACTGAATTTCAACTGCATTCATTTAACATTATAAATGACATAGTTTTAAAGTTTCTTAGATTCTGTAAAACTTGTAATTTTTCTGTTAAAAAGCCCATCCAGATACATACACCAATACATGTTAAAAAGACTCAACATTTACTCTCATTGCAACGCATCTTTATGACAAGGACTGTGCACATAGCTGTTTTTAATATAAAATGCATTTCCTAGCAGTGTTATAAGCTGGTTATAGCACTTTGTGAAAACTGGCTACTTCTTATAAAAAACAGTTCTTGTTACCCCCTGGGATTTTTCCCCCTTTCAAGTTGTTTTATAACAGATAGTGTTGCCTAAGAACTTCCAGCATTTCCATTAGAAATAAAGTATTTTGAAGGATTCTGAGTGGCTATATTTTTGCATAGTTCCTTTAATCTTCACTACCTAATTTTCAATGGAATGTACAAGAATTGCTTTCCTTACTGTGGCACATTCAAAGTGGCACTATAAATCTTCAGGTACAGCAGCTAAAATACCAGACCTGGAAATGATACAAGAAGTTTCTGTGCCTGGGATCCTGACTTCAAAACAAACCAAGAAAGAGCAGGGGCAGGAAAGAATTTCAAAGCCCAACTCAGAGGATTGTGGAGAGTAATTCTATCAAATAAAGTTTAGGATAATCTTGGACTATAGAAAGAAGAATATGTAACACATGTTAAAAATAGACATTCATTCTCTTTTAACCATAGACAGCTCTTGGACATCTTACATTATCAACGCAGAGACAGATTGGGCCGTTTTAGTTCATTTTCTGTCACCCATTCCAAGCCTCAATTTTTTCATCACCAAAATGGGGGTGACATTTATTTCTTAGCAGGGTGAGAGTACAGCTGACAAGACCATGCACTTGAAATGCTTTGTAAATCATACAGAGCTGCAAACCCAGGGTTTTCCTGCTCTGAGACTGCTAGGAAGCTCATGGTCAAGGAATAGTAGCCATTGTCTAACACACTGGCTTTCAGTATCAGAGCTGCACGCACATTGAGTTTGCAAAATCATTATTAAGGGAAGAAATCTGCTCTGCAGATCGCAACTGTAATATGGCGCCCCGTTTCTTGGCACAGACCTCCCACTTAAACTAATTAAAGTTCCACACAGGTGGGAAAAGAATGCTCGACTTGAGATCTGCCATGTGGACCCAAAGGAACTGTCTCTGTTCTTTTTTTTTTTTTTAACAGAAAGCAGCATTCTCTTTGTTTAAAAAAGAAAAGTGAGGGAAGGGGGATGTATGTGGGTTTGTTCAAATGCTCAAGAAAATTGTTTTAAGCAGCTGGAGGAATAAAAGGGAGGAACACTGAGGAAAGAATGTGCCAGATCCAAAGGTATAAGACCAATACCCAGGAATTGACTGAAAACACTTTGGCGACAAGTGAGGCGTGCATGTAATGCCTAGAAAGCAGAGTGTGTACACATTGAAGAGGCACATGTGGAACACAGGCTTCTCCTTTTAATTAGCTGTGCTGCGGATGGGCAGGACCCGCTCCCTCCACCTTCAACTGGCTCTTGGACCCAGAATCCCCTTTGCAGCCAGTGGTGTGCTAGAGGCTGAGCTGGCTCTGACGGGGGCGGGGCTCAAAGGAGCTCAAGGCCACCTTGAGGAGGGCTCTCTTCAACTTGACCGATGCCCCCTAAAGGAAAACTGGCCAGTGTGCAAGCCTTTTTGATGGCGGCTTAGCTGCTAGCAGCCTGAGGTCATTCTTTGGATGAGATAATGATGCTTCCCTCCCTGGACCACCCACTGCTCCTTCTGAGATTTTATATTTTTCAGGAATATGCTGGTAGGACTTACTCATTGTTCACCAATGTCTGTCCTCTTCTCTTTCAATAGAATGCTTTTTACAGGCTGTCCAAAATACAGACATTTTCCAGACTTCCTTGCAGTGTGTGTGTGTGTGTGTGTGTGTGTGTGTGTGTGTGTGTAAGAGAGAGAGAGAGAGAGAGAGAGAGAGAGAGAGAGAGAGAGAAGAAAAGAAAAGAAGAAAAGAAAAGAAAAGAAAAGAAAAGAAAAGAAAAGAAAAGAAAAGAAAAGAAAAGAAAAGAGCAGCCTCTGGAGAGATGTCCCCTCCTCTCTCCTGCCTGGACTGAGGATGTAGTTGCTGCCGGCCATCTGGACTCTGGAGGAGAGCCATCCCCTGGAGATGATGGAGCCATAACACAGGAGCATGGGTCCCTGCACCATGGGGCCACTGTACTAGGCCTGGGCTGCAGACCCCCAGACTGTTATGTTAGGGAGATATACTTCGATATTGCTTAAGCCTTTCATACTTTCTCTGGTACACACAGCTGAACCCACAGTTCAACAAATGTATCTTGACTAAATCTTACCTTCTTATCCTGATGATTTATATTCAGATAATAAATTTAACTTTGTCTACATCCACAGTAAAGACAGGTTAAAAGACCCTGCAGCAGTTTGATAAATCTGGTTCTCTCCAAAAATATTCCAGAAAATGCATGTGATTGGAAAACTGGCCTATTTAGCAAGGGAAAAAAATGGTTTTTTTTTTTTTTAGCTGGGCATGGTGGCACATGCCTGTAATCCCAGTACTTGGGAGGCCGAGAGGAGAGGATCTGAGGTTCAAGGCCAGTCTCAGCAACTTAGTGAGACCCTCAGCAACTTAGCAAGACCCTGTTTGAAAATAAAAAATAAAAAGGGCTGGGGATGTAGCTCAGAGGTAGAATGCCCCTGGGTTCAATTGCCAGAACCAGAAAAAAATGGGGTTCTTCACAAGGGATTCTTTGGGAAGCAAACACCTCCAAACTTAGTCCTCAACTATGTCTGCAGAATGCACTGCACGCGTGTCCAGTCAGTTCAAAGGTGATGAGCTTGGCCGGCAGAGCCTGGGGAGGCAGAGGCTGCACATGTGCACTGCAGGGCCACAGTGCACTCTAGACAACTCTAGGGCTGCACTCTAGACAACTATGGGAATAAAAACTCAGTTCAGTTTTCTTGCTAAAATGGTTCTCTATTGTCTGGATCAGAACCGAGCATGTAGGTATTGTATAGACTAAAGCTTTTTAAAGTGTTATACTTTCCTAAAGTTTAAAAAATAGTGGTTCTTGACCCTGGCCACAGCTTAAAACACCCAGAACGGGCTTGGTCCCCATTCCAGAGATCCTGATTTCACTGGTCTGGGGAGGGAATGGACATCTGTAGTTTTATTTTTTGGTACAGGGGATTGAACCCAGGGACATTCTATCTCTGAGCTACATCCCCCCACCCTTTTTAATTTTGAAATAGGGTCTTGCTAAATTGCTGAAACTGTCTTGGTTTTGAAGCCAGATTAGGATACCATGTCCTATAGCTGCTGGTAATGCCTGCGGACCCTAAATTTTAAACTGTCCCATGACACAATCACTTTTGACTTTCTGGCCTTTCATCTCTACCCAAATATTCTCCATTGCGCTTCTTCACACAGGGTTCTTGCTGTGTACTTTGTATCTTTTGCACATACACAGTTTCTCTAACACCCTTTATATCAGGGCTTCCAAATTCTAGTCTGACCCCTCTGTTTCAGGGGTGTATAGGAAACATGACTTCTCCCAGGTGGTCACACCCTCAAGTTCCTTTGGTTTCACACTCACTCTCCTAAAGTGAAATTGGACTTCTCATTCCTTAGTTTTTCCTCCTGCTATTATTCTATGCAAATTATGAGATCCTCAGCTGGGAGTGGTGGTACATGCCTGTATTCCAGCACTTGGGAGGCTGAGATAGGACAGCAGGTTAGAGGGCAGCACATGGTAATTTACTGAGACCCTGTTTTAAAATAAAAAGTAAGCCGGGCGTGGTGATGCACATTTGTAATCCCAGTACTTGGGAAGCTGAGACGGGAGAATTGCAGGTTCGTGGCCAGTCTCAGCAACTTAGTGAGACCCTGTTTCCAATAAAAAATAAATAGGATTGGGGATGTAGCTCAGAGGTAGAATACCCCTGGGTTCAATCCCCAGTACTACTACTACTAATAATAAGTAAATAAATAAGTAGGACTGGGGGTATAGCTCAGTGGTAAAATCCCGAGTTTGATCCCTAGCACCACACAAACACACACACACATACATACACGCGCGCGTGTGCTCACGCACATGCATACACACACAGCTCCCCCAAATGCCCTATGTGCACATCACGTGTGTTCTCATCAATACCAAGGCTTATGGTTTCACCTGAGCCATTTTTCACCCTCTCAAATTTCAGCTTAAAGTCTTCTTGGTGAGGTTCCTGCATCTTTGCCGAGCACATTCTTTACAGCCTTCACAGGGCCACTTTTGGCCCTTGCTAGGAGCCCATCATTCTGCCATTCCACTTGACCCCTAGCATCTGCTTGCAAGAGGCAATCGAGAGCTCAGGACACCCACAATTAGTGAATGATCAATGATTTGGGCCGACTTTTTTTTGTGTGTGTGTGGTACTGGGAATGGAACCCAGGTGCGTACTACCTTGAGCTATACCCCAGCCCTATTTTATTCTTTTATTTTGAAACAGGATCTAAGTTGCTGAGGCTGGCTGTGAACATGTCATCCTCCTGTCTCAGCCTCCCAAGTACTGGGATTACAAGCGTCCTGCGGATGCCCAGTGGTGCTTTCTGCACCACAGCCAGGAAGCCTTACTTGGCACTAAATGGTTCTGCTGTGTATCAGAAACAACCCTTGTTACTTATTTCAGGGCCAGTTTTCATGTCCCCAAGGCTCAAAGGCTGACCTTGTTTGTCCCTCCGGAAGCTGCTATTCTTGGCTGAGGTGGGAGAAGCCTCTCTCTCCTACTGACATGGCCGTTACTGAGCTCAAGGGCCGGCCTTGTTTTGGTTATCATTCGGCATTCTCACAGGAGTTTCAGGCTCTTCACCACAGAGCCAGGTCAAGGGCAGCCGAGTGACCCACCAGGCACAACATCCCAGGCTCCTGCCTGTCCGCAGGAAGCCTGCCTCCCAGTCACCACTGCCCTGGCCTGGGAATCCCTGCTGTCCTGGCACTCTCCCCCTGGTGGCTGGGGCCGCCTCTGCACTCCCTTTGTGTGCTCTCAGCCAAGTGGGATGAAAACTACCAGGCCCAGTGTTCCTCTTACAACTGTTATCCTAAAACTAATGAGGGAATATAAACTTAAGACTCCCTGCACTCCTCCTCCTCCTCCAGGAGTGAAGCCATTTCTCAGTTCCCTTTCACAACAGGACTTGCAAAGAGACCTACACATGCTGTTTCCACCTTCCCGCATCCCACTCCTTTGGATTCCGTCCTTCACCTCTCCTTTGTGAACATTTCCACAGGCCTCAGGTGGCTGAGATTCCCTCATGGGCGTGCTCCCTCCCTGAAGGCCCTCCTCTGTGAGCCTCAGGGCCCTGTCCTGCATGGCTTCTCTCCTTCACCTCTGAGTGTAGGGCTTCCTCAGGCCTCGATCCTGGGCCTCTTCTGTTTTCCATCTACATCCTAAGTGATCTCAGACAATTCTATGGCTAAATACATTCTACATGTGGACAACTCTGGGACTCTGATCTCCAGCCATTCTCTCTCCCAGAATCGCGTTTGCTTCTGGACACGGGCTTTAAGTGCGAGGAATTGACATTGCCACCTGGCTAAGGAGCATCCCAGACTCCTGTCCAGAACTGAGCCCCTCATTTCTTCACATACCCCTCCCAATCTTCCTTCTCCCATTGTCTCCGTCATCTCAACACAGGGTATCACCATCCACCCAGATGACTAAGCCAGAAACCTGAGTGGCCCGATGCCTCCTCCTCTCTCATTCGATAGAGAAGCCACCAGCACATCCAGTTGGTTCTACTTCTAAGCATCCCCAGCCAGGTCCAAGTCTCTGCCATCTTTCGCTTGGATTAGCATGATTATAGAGTACTCCTCAACTGTCCCCTGCCATCACACTCACTGCCTTTCAGTGACCCTCCACACAGCAGGGAGAGTGCTCTGTGCCAAATGTATGTCAGATCACTCGCTGCCCTAATTAGGCCATCTTCAGTTCTTCCCACTGCCTTTAAACAAGGAGCGGAAGCCTGGCTGTGGCTAATGAAGCCTTGCCTCATCTGACCCCTCTAGAGCCCCATCCTCCTGGCCCCTGGAGTTTCCCTCACCTTGGCATGTGGGCACTCTTTCCACTCCGAGACTGGATGAAGCCCTTGCCTGCCTCAGGGTCTTTGTCCCAGCTATTCCTACAGCCTGCAAGCACCAGGAAACCTGGCTCCAGAGTGGAATCTGATGAGCAAGGTAGAGAGGGACACCTGAAATACTCCTTGTGGTACCCTCTGGTCTGCCCGGGAAGAGTAGAAGTGCATGAAGGGTGTGTCCCAGAGCCGGTGCCTGGCACCTAGGTCATCAATACTAAGTGGTCAGTTGCAAGGTATGCAAATGAGGTTCCCTGCCCCCTCCCAGGATGCTCCCGGACAGCGACCCAGCATAGGAGACACAGTGCGGGCCCACCCTGCCCTGCACAGGATTCTTCTCCTGGGCAACTTTTGCTTGGGTACACCTACTAGCCCGCCAGCAGCTTTCTCCGAATGTGCTAGAATCTGAGGCCTCTTCTACCCAACTCTTTCTTCCTTCCTCCCCCACTCCTCCCTTCACAGGTGTGAAAACTGCATGCGGCTGAAGTCTTGCCCTGGCAGCCTGTCTCTTTCCCCCTCTATCTTCTGCAGGCACTTCACCTATCTCTTACACTTCTAATCCAGTTTTGGTAACAGCTTCCCTGGGGGGGGGGGCTTTAGAACCTTGAAATATTGATAATATAAACCATGGCCCAGAAAAAATAACTCTTACTTGATGCTATGTATTAAAACCATCTGTTTAGTTCCCATACCTTTTCCAGACTGGGCCTTCAACTGGAAGCAATTTAAAAAATAATACAACCAACCAACCAATAACAGCAACAAAATCCACTTGTGCCCCAGAGCCTGTGATGTACCACCTAGGACCCAGATTTCATTAAACATTTGTCCCCGAGGAGTTAACAGAATGGGTAAGCCTCTGGTAGACACAGTAAATTTTGGCACATCTCAGAAAGTTACAGAATGACAGCTTTAAATTCATACTAAGGGTCCTAAAATCCTTTAATTACTAGTCATCAACTACTACTGCTTTTCTTGGTACTAGTGACATAATCTTTGAAGCTGCCGACTAGAAAGCTTCATTAATTTTGTGGAGAAAACCTGCTCTCTTCAGAGGGAGAAATGCAGTCTAATTTTGTGGTTTGTAGAGTGTGGCATTTCTCCCCCTTCTCCAACTGAAATCAGTATGTATTTATTCCTACTCTGCATAAATTCCATGAATACTGAAACTTGTCTATTTTGTCTACTACTGTGCCCCAGTGAAGGCAATGAGTAATTTATTTGTTGAGCAAATTGTCCTATACATAAGTATTTTCACATTATCTCATCTAGGATTCTAGTCAGCTCTGGGAGGTAGGTGTTGTCTTCATTATACTGAAACTCAGAACAAATGACTTTTCCAAGGTCACTTGTGTGTTCTCCAATAATTCAGACACCAAATATTCAAGCAGTGTATCCGCTAGGGTCAGAAAATTAGGTTGCTCATTCCGAGTATCAAGAAACAATCATAACCCTCAAATGACCAGAACTTGAAAGAACAGAATGTCACATCTTCAAGAGCCTATTAAAACCTCAGTAAAACAAACATAGTAGACATAGTAAATCACAAGGCAGAATTCCATTTTGCTTTTCCTTAAAAGAAAAAAGGATCTTCATGTTAAGACAGTAGCTCAGGAAGATCAACATTGACAATGTTCTGTAGACACTGTTACTAAAGGCTTAAGGAATACACTTTAGTTAGGACAAAATGGGGCAGTGTCTTCTCAGACTACAATAAAAGAAAATTTGTGTATATAAGAAAGAGTCCAGGATGGTGGGAAATGGAGCTAGAAGAGTTAAGCAAGGGATGCTTTTCCTCAGGCTTGGTATCGCCGGCAGTTTCACATCTAGTCATTTACATTACAGGCCACAGTCCTGTATGCATTATTTTTTCTTCCCGCATTCATTATTAAATTAAAAAAAAAGTCTGCCTGGCCTGGTGGCGCATGATTGTAATCCTAGTACTTGGGAGGCTGAAACAGGAGGTTCTCAGGTTCGAAGCCAGCCTCAGCAACTTAGTGAGGCCCTCCACAACTTGGTGAGATTCTGTTTCAAAATAAAAAATAAAATCGGGCTGGGGGTATACCTTGGAGGTAGAATGTCCCTGAGTTCAATCCCCAGTATCCCCCCCCAAAAAAAAAGATGTGGGTTTTGGATTATCCACTGCTGTGCCTTTTGCCTACTGTTGATGCAGATAGGGCTGAACACTCAAAATATGGTATTTAACAACTAGCAGGAGCCGGGCTGAATGGACTAGACCTGGGCCATGGTGCTGCTGTAAACAGGCCCCCACTCTGCCAGCTGCTGCCTCTAGTTGCTGGGTCACAGCGAGGTGGGGACAGGGTGGCTGAGGCAGTGGGCATTCCTTGGGGTGCTTAGGCTGGTTGTATTCCAGGCAGTCTAGGATTTCAACACGGTCACTTGGCAGGGTCAAGCAGGTTGGTACATCTGAAAATCAGCTCTCAACACATGCTACCTGGGCACTTACTAATTTCAATTCTTTCAGTAAAAATACTTGACACTGAGCTTTTTCATTTTACTTTAGATAAAATTATCTTAATAAAGAACCAACTTAGAATATGAAATAAACCTCTATATTTTGGCATAAAATTGACTTCACTGTCTTGGTGCATTAAAGTCATTTTCTTTAAAACTCCAATTTTTCCCTTTCATCTGTCTTTTGCCAGGTGTCTGATGGTAATCACACCAATCCCCTCATCAGGCAGATTTATTCTTAGGCTTGTAGACTTTCATGAACTAAACAAGAAAACACCAGCAAACCTCACTTTATATAATCATGCCATCAAACATTCCTTACGTAAGTGAGCTGGAGAGCTGAGCTGTGACATCAGGCTGCAGGCCTCCCTCACACAGGGAGCTTCTGCAGTGCCAGTGGGCTGTGGCATCTCCTCCAGTGGCAGGCTCTATTATTAGAGCCTTTCATAACAGAGCTCCACTAAATTCTGGTTTTATACTGAGTTGGGGAGCTCTGTAGTTGGAGCTTCTAAGGTGTTCTAAACCACAGAAGCCCAGCTTAATTCAAGAGCAGTCTTTGTCAGTGGGATGAACACTGGTCACAGGGATTTTTCCCTTTAGACAAGGCAAGCAATCACTGAAAAACAAAGGGAGCATTTGAAATCTGAAAATCAAAACCCAAACTAATCAACCCATCAGTCAACAAGCCAATTGAAACCAAAACAAAAGGAAAACCAGTTTCATGGTAGAGATGAAAAAGTAATGAACTTTCACTAATTTGGTGGTTGTCTGGATTGTTGAATTGCTTACCATAAAGCACGTATTTATAATTAAAAACTACTCCCAAGACTGGTAAAAAACAAGTTACTTTAAATAAAAGTTATTTCCAGAGTATTTTAGAGCTGAGAAAGGCATTTCTGTTATTAATTCAAAATGTTAAAATAACCTCAAGTATTTTGAACATTTATCCAGACCGAACACCCTAGTCCAACAATGTGCTGTCATGACCACCTTATCCTGGGAGTACTACTTTTTATGTGACTAACGAGAGGCTTTTTTTCTCTTTCTAGCACGAGCTAAATGCTCACAATTACTTAGGAAAGCAGATAGTTGTTTCCATTCTAGAGATGAGGATAGTGAGATTCAGGGATATGAAGTTGAGTTTAATATTCAAAGTCAGATTCTAAATAGCAGTGATGATTTGAATCTAGTTTTACCTGGCTAAGAAAACTTCTGCCTCAGTGATTCCAAAAAGATTGTCTTCCTATGACACACACGTCATTTGACATCCATATGGGGACAAGCAGATCAGGGTGTAGCGTCAGACATGACTTGGCCTGCTGACTGTAACTTGAGCTCTTTTCCTCTCTCAAAAGACAGCCTGAATTGCTACTGAATATTTGTATGGGGATAACCTTGAATCCATTCTCATTGATAACGTGATTGTCGCTAACAACCTGCTTTCCACAGGTGGAAACCACACAGCAGCACACTGCACAGCACCCTGGAGAGCCACCGCACCACATCTCCAAGGACTGTTTGACAAAAGCACTTTTATAACCTTAAGCAAATCCTTTTCACAGCACTGCGAGGTGGGAGGAGAGATGACTTTAGGGCTAAGAAGCCAGGCCTCAGAGACACTACAGTCACTTGCTGCCTCTCTGCGGGCTTCTGAATGGCCCTCCACCACTTCCTCACAAAGCCTGGCTTCTAAGCCGGGCCAAAGGACAGCCGTGTAAAAGCTCTGTGCATACTTTACACCCAGGAATTTCACTTCCAGGAACATTTCAAGAAAATAACCACCACTTTTTGAATGAAGAGAATAAAACGGACCTTAGGGTTTAAACTGTTGGTGGGAAGGATATCACAGTTCAGTGGTATTTCCTGTTCAACCCACAGTGGGTGAATGGAATAGGGAAGTTCTGCAATGCTATCATTAAAGTCTAGTACATTGTGTATAAATGACATAGATAACTTATAATCAATAATGCACATAATATATACAACTACATAATTATTTTAGTTTCATGCTATGAAAAAATTTTATTATATTTTTTAGAATTTATATATAAAATTATATAAATATATATACAAAAATAATCATTTAGGGGTAAAACATCGAAGCATAAGATGCTATATTTAAATATGGCATAGTCATTTCCAAATATTTTAACATTTTAAGTATTAATTAAGCTTGTTGTGTCTAAGAAAGCGAGCAGGTCACAGTGCACATTAGTTACGCTGTAAGTCCTTCTGCCACACAGCAGGCAGGCGTAGCTGTCGCCTGTGCTGTTGCCTGATCAGGGTCTGGCCCTGGACTGTGAAAGGACCTGCTCCTAAAGGCAGAGCTCTGTATCTACTCGGCTTCCACACCTTGCTTGGAACCACGCCCCTCCACCTTGGGGAAGCACTGGGTTCTGGCACTCAGTTCATGCTCCAGACTACAAAGTCTTCCTCCCATATCTTTTTCAAACCTGTATTATCCTTCCTCTTCTGACTGCTCTTTCGGTTACTTCTCACTCTTTTTCTACCCATTCCCTGAAAGTGATGGCATTCCAAAGTTTTAATCTTGGCGTGTTTGTTTTTTTGACTATGTATCACCTTAAAGATATCTGTTTCTTTTTTTTTTTTTTTGCAGTACCGGGGATCTGTTTCTAAGGCTTCATCTTTATGCATATTTATGCGAATCTCTCTTCAATCCCGACTTCTCTTAAGTCCTGGTATCAAGTTCCAAATGACACGTATTAAGTATTCAAAAAATGTTGCCATGGGCTGGGGATGTGGTTCAGTGGTAGAACGCTTGCCTAGCATGCATGAGGCCCGAGGTTGGATCCCCTACATCATGCGTGTGTGTGCAGACACATGCAATGTTGTCACATAAGCCTTTTTCAAGGGCTTACTGTGACTTGCACTTTTTACTTGCTTTGTAGAATATTTTATACATATATGAACCCTAATTACATTTAATTTGCTTTTACTGATTTATAAAGATGTTTCAGTGAGTTGCTAAAAACTCTAGCTTAAAAACAAATGGGACTGTAATCCCAGTACTTGGGAGGCTGAGATAGGAGGATCACAGGTTTGAGAATAGCCTCAGCAACTTAGCAAGACTCTGTTTCGAAATAAAAAATAAAACAGGGCTATGGGTGGAGCTCAGAGGTAGAACACCCCAGAGTTCAATCCCTAACACCCCCCCCATCGCATACACACAAAACCAAAAACAAATGGAAAAGAAAGGTCCAAGCTCTATGACAAAAAGCAATGGTTTTCAAAATGAGGCATGTATGTCCTAGGAGGCAACGAAAGATGGCCCATGAGGATATAGAAAGAAAATATTAAAATGTTTTTCCATCTCATCCTATGAATGCTCTGCAATTACAACTGAAGTACATGCACATAATTTAACTGATAGTGTATAGTCAAGAATTTTTCTTTTTCACTGATGGAATTTTGTAATTTAATTGTTCTAGAGGCAGATTTGAAAACCTCGCTGTAATGTAATGCCTAGATCTGCCCAGTATCAAACATGAAGAATGGTCTTCACCTAAACCTTATTTATTACAATCCCACTTGCCAGGTGATAATTTAATCTCTAGGAGCCTATTAAAATGTAAAGCACAAACATTTATAGTCAGAAGTATATCCAAGTCCAAGTTTGATAAAGATATCCTGATTCTATTGTCTTCCCACTTAAAATTAATAAGCATCAGAGAAAGATGAGAATAAGGAATAAGCAGATTGTATGTTAGTAAGTTAGTATAAGAGTAGTCTTTCTTATTTCATAAAACCTATTTAAAGTACCAAACTGTCTATGGGCTTCCAGTACTGTGAATTACTATCAAGGACTACTGAATGAGGAGGGATCTCAGCCTGTTTATTTGGCCTCCCAACGAGTACTAGAAAATCCTGCTGCACTATACCAGAAATGATCAGGTGACCTCTTTGTCAAGAACTTTAGGAAAAGAATGCTCATTCTATAAGGCAAGCCATTCTGATACTGGACAGATCCGGACACTACATACAATGGTTTTTCTTATATTAGTGAGGTTATATCCACCCGTGGCTTTCAGGTCTGCCACTGGAACAATAAATAAAGCACAGCAACTGTCCAAATATCTCCCTGGTGAGCACAGTTTAGTCTGCTCACCATCCTAGACCTCTGCATGAAATCCTGCCAAGCAATGTCTCACTTAAAAAACAAATAAACAGAAAAATAAAGATCCCCAGAATTAAACATCAATTTCAGAAGACAGCTGGCTATCAAAGAATGAAGACAACTTTGTGAGATTAAGATGTGTGTTCTCTTGAACTAAGGTTGCATTCCCATAGTTTAAAGCAGAGAACTCATGCTTGACTCATATAGTAAGCCTGCAATAAACTAACACATGGCTCTCACATGAAACCATGCCAAGACAGATTGTTGTCCATATTCTGGACTCATGCAATGCAATTTTCATAAATCCTAAATGCATTTACATTTATTCCACTTAAACTACTTCTTGTTGATTTTTCTTTGGTGCTCCAGCCTGAAATCTTTCTGAGCCATTAATTCTTTATTAGCTTTCCCTCCATACTTTGTGTCGACTGTGAACTGGTATTACACATACACACTTAAAAGTGGACAGGACAGACTTGAGTGAAACTCAACAAGTTGATACAAATCTATTAAACACTGCAGTACAGAAGTTTAAAAAAGCCTGGGGAGGGGAGGTTTGCAGTAAAATATGTATTCACTTAAAAGACTAAGAGCAAATTTATTCTGTACTTTTTAAAGAAATACTCTCTTTTATACTTTTTAAAGATCAAGGCACGGATTACTTATCTCTAGTCTTCTGAAGTTTCCTGTCTTTATGATTTCCCTGGATTGACAGTGGTTCAGACTTGATGTCAAATTCTGCAAACTGTGTGGTGTTCTGAGTTGTAATTAGTCAAGGCCAAGCTGGGTGTGGTGGCACATGTCTGTAATCCCAGTACTTGGGAGGCTTGAGACAGGAGGATTGCAGGTTTGTGGACAGCCTCGGCACTGTAGTGAGACTCTCAGCAACCCAGCAAGACCCTGTTTCCAAACAAAAAAATAATAACAATAATAAAAAATAAAAAGGGGCCAGGAGTGGTGGCGCACGCTTGTAATCCCAGTACTTGGGAGGCGGAGACCGGAGGATCCGGGTTCGCGGCCAACCTCAGCTACTTAGTGAGGCCCTCTGCAACTTCGTGAGACCCGGTTTCAAAATAAAGTATAAAAAATAGGGCCGGGGGTGTAGCGCGGAGGTAGAACGCCCCTGGGTTTAATCCCCAGTACCTCAAAAAAAAATGAATTTAAAAAAAATAAAAAATAAATAAAAAGGGCCTGGGATATAGCTCAGAGGTAGAACGTCTTGGGTTCAGTCCCTGCTATCACACATACACACAAAATATCAAGGCTAAGTAAAAACCCAACAAAATCACAGCACTGAGTTTCATCATGTTGAGTTCATCTCAATTTTACAATAAGTTTTACAAAGCACAAGGCAAATAAACAGGAGTTACTAAGGCAGTGCTACCTAACACTCATTCCTTGTTACTGTGTAACTAAAAATAAGTAAATATTTTTTTACCATGTTTTAGGAAACATGCTTTTCTAAAATTTTAGTCTCTTGATTTTTTATAGTTTTCTGTCTTGTTTCATACTTATTATTGTGTATCTCTTCTTCCCACACTTTGAATATTTTTTAAAGTGCTGAGCTTCATGAAAAAAAAAATCAGCATTGGAGTTGAGCCCTGAAGAATGGGCAGCATTTCCACAGGAAGAGACTGGATTGGATGGGAGAAGAGAACACATTTCCATCCTAAGAAAAAGCACAAACAGAAATGGGCAAAAAATGAGAAGGGTACATACAAAGATACACTACTTACTAAGCTTCAGTAGAAGGATGAAGGAAAGGAAGACAAGGCAATTACTGAGCGCCAATGTCTATGCAGGTGCTTATACTCATTATCTCATTTATTTGCTAAATTATAACAAACCTTTCAGGTAGGTATTAGTTTCTGCATTTTAAAAGGTGACTAAAGACACTGGAGGTGTCTTTAGTGAGGTAACCTGCTCAAGCTCATTCAGGAAGATGCAGAAACAGATTTGAACTCAGGTATTTTCTAGTTTCTCACTGGATCATTTATCTGTAGCTTTAAATTTTCATGTTTCACAATCTTCCATCATACTTTAATGATAAACTCTGTTCCTACCAGAAATATGTCTGCCTTTCCAAAACAAAGCTCAAATACAGTCTATTTTGTTACTATGGAAATTCATATACATAAATATGAAATAATAGAACCTAATACAAAGCAGATCAGAAATAAGATCTAGAAACATGAAAGACTACTTGTTATAGTAATTGGCTAAATTAATGTAGTAAAAATTACTTTTCCTATTTCTTCATAGCAGGCAGGTACCAATAAATGAAAACCAAATTTCAGTAGTCTTAAATGTAAACTGTTTTACACTTCAGACATCTGGTAGTTAAAATTCCCAGGGACTAGAGCAGACAGAACCTACAATTTTGTAGGTTATGGGTTTTACAACCCTAGTTACCTGATGTTCCCTGGCAACTTTCAGTTCTTCCTAGTTAACTGGAAGTATTAAGTCCCCAACCAATAAATAATGAGCAATTCATAAAATAAGAACTAAAATATAATTAAAATGTCCAAGCTCCACTAGATATCAAAGAAATACAAAGAAATGTTAATAAGTAGGAGAAGGTATATAAAAGTGTAAAAAGACCTGTCAAAGCATTATCAACAGTTTTTCACTGATAACTATAAATCTTCCCAACATACTTGTATCACGTCCCTCTCCTGCCTCCAGAACCTGAGAGGGCTCCCAGTGTCAAGAGTAATTTGAACGATTTACTGCAGTGTGCACACATTGCACAATCTGTCCCATTCTAATGATTTCTCCCCACTCTCATCCATGGGCTCAAAGGCTCTCATTCACAAGACTTCAGCTCCGGATGGCCCACTCACTTTCTCTCAAAGAAACATTATGTGCTCGCCTGAGCTTTTGCTCACCCAGCCACCCCCACCTTGCTTTCCCTATTTGCTCCTTCTCCTCTCCCCACCCCCCCAGCTGAGTCTCCATCTTCCCAGAGTGACTTCTTCAACCCTCAGCCATCTCCTCCAGTATCCATTATTATCCCTCCCCCCATATGCCTATAGAAGCTGTCATCTACAAAAGGCACCAAGCACTTAACCATTTAACCTAAAATTATATAAATATCTGCATTATCTCCAAAATGTATTTTAATTTCTAAAGATTAGATTTCTCTCTCGCTCTCTCTTTGGTGGTAATGGGGCTTAAACCCCCGAACTACACCCCCAGCCCTTTTTATTCTGTATTTTCAAACAGGGTCTTACTGGTTGCTCAGGCTGGTCTCAAACCTGTGATCCTCCTGTCTCAGCCTCCTAAGTACTGGGATTACAGGCATGTGCCACCACACCTAGCTCTACTCTATTTCTTTATATAATACATTGCTTTTATAATGCTTTATAGCATATAAAGCTAGTTCACATATATTATTCTCAATAAATACATTGGTAATTTAAAAGAGACGGCCTCAGTAATGTGTACATAAAACTCAGCTCATTCCCCCAAAAATCTGGGACAAAGATATTCTTCCTCCCAACAATCCTCAAATATCAGCTAATGGTAGAAAAAAGTTAAAAATTTCATAATTAAGAGAACCCCTCCCCCAAACAACTTATACCCAACACCCAGATCTAGGTTTCTAAATTTCATTCTCTAATAAAAGGAATCAGGGCTCCTTGGAGAAATGGCCCAGTAAAGGGCTGGGGCAGGGAAAATACTAGATGAGCCTGCAGCATCTTATACTATTAATAATAAAGAAATTCTCAAAAAACCAAGATAAAAGCATGGGGCATTCCCAAGGAAAACAGGAGCCAACTGAAAGAGCTCTCAATAGCCAAAGCTGGATAATTTAAATAACAAAGTAATATTGTATTGGGTTATGAGTCCATATGGATATAAATAAATGAACAAATAAATGGGGAGAAGAAATATAGCTCAGCAGTGGAGCACTTGCCAACCAAACCCTGGGTTTCATACCCAGCACCATACCCGCACCCCACACACACAGAGAAAGTCAGATGAGAAGAACTCCAAAGAACATACATGCTATCTTCTCCAACAGGTGGAACTTAGTCCCCACTCCCTCTGAGTAAGGGCTGGACTGACTTCCCAAAAGTTGCCTATAGAAAGGAAAAAATAGTAATTTCCTGGTGGAGAAACTTGGCAGATACCACCTTAACCACGTAATGCAGGGTAACATTACTAGCGACGGCGTGTGGTAACAGTGTACGGATGAGTTGATGTGATGAGAAGGGCACTACACCATAGGGGTCTTCTTTCAAAAAAACTGTTACCCCAGTGAAACCAGCAGGACAGTATCAGACAAATCCAAACTGAGAACATTCTACATCACATCTATCTCATATGCCTCCAAAGTGTCAAGGTCATGAGAGCCAAGGAGAAGACAGAAATTCTAACAAACCTAAGTAAACTAATGACAGCAAAGAGAAATAGGGTGTCCTGGATTAGATCTTGGAACAGAAAAACTGGAGTTAAGCTGGGCGTGGTGGTGCACGCTTGTAATCCTAGTACTTGGGAGGCTGAGACAGGAGGATCCGGGTTCGCGGCCAGCCTCAGATACTTAGTGAGGCCCTCCACAACTTAGTGAGACCCGGTTTCAAAATAAAGAATAAAAAAATAGGCCTGGGGTGTAGCCCGGAGGTAGAATGCCCCTGGGTTCAATCGCCAGTACCGCAAAAAAAAAAAGAAAGAAAAACTGGAGTTAATAGAAACATATCAGTGCTGGTTTCTTAGTTTTGACAAACATACCACAGTAATGTATGATTATATTGGAGAAACAGAAATTGGGTGAGGGGTATATGAGGACTCTCTTGTACTACAACTTTTCTGGAGGTCTAAAATTATTCCAAAACAAAGAGTTGTCTCAAAAGCAAAGTAAAGAGATCCGGATTTAAAAACTATGCCGAAGCCAGGCATGGTGGCACTCGCTTGTAACCCCAGTACTTGGGAGGCTGAGGCAGGAGGATCGCAGGGTTCCCAGCCAGCCTCAACAACACAAGGCCCTCCGCAACTTAGTGAGACTGTTTCAAAGTAACAATAAAATAGGACTGAGGGTATAGCTCAGAGATAGAACACCCTTGGGTTCAATCCCCAGTACCACAATAAAAAAAATTTTTTTTAAAAACCTATACAGAAGCTTCCTGTATCCAAAATCAAAAGATGTGCTTTAGTTCAACAGTATTAAGTCCAGAGGCTGTCTAATTCATATCAGATTTTCCTTTCCTGCATAAGCAAGTGCTCTGTACCAACGAGTAGTACTCTCATCCCAACTGGCCCCTGTATGTAAAATTCCTTTGTGTGAAAAGATTATGAGGGAACAAAAGTCTGAACTTGGTACAAACTTTAATAAAAAGTTCTTATGAATGCCTGTGAATAAAGGCATTTCAAAATGTTAGAATCTAATTCATTTTACTAGATACGTCTCAAGAGGATTAAAAAAGATTTAAATAGAAGGTTAAAAAACAAACCTTGCCAGTATCAAGTGCTCTCATTTAATAAATAAGAATTTCTATACTATAAAAAGCTTAAAAAGATCCTACATCTAAAAAAAGTCTCTCATTTGTTTGATGCAGGTGACCCAGAACCTGGTTGACATGTGAGTAAAGGGAGGCAATGTTAAGGTGGATACTGAGATATCTTAGTATTTCATAGTTACCATTAATTTATATTAATAGTAAATTACTATTTGAACCAAGGCAAATTTTGGCAAACTAAAACATATGGTTACCCTAGTTATACGCCTCATTTTGAGAAACACAGTTACACTGAGGAAATATGATGGTGTACTTCCTGCCAATTAGAATTTTAATAAAGTAGAATCCAAAATGCAAGTCCCATTCTGAATTTTATACTACAGAAGGTAGTGGTAAAGTAAGATACTTTTTGGTTTACCAAAACCCAAGCCATTAGAAATAATGATGCTGTATACATAAAAAATTATTAGAAATATGATCTTACCATAATTCATTCTGAAAATATGCCCATATGACTATAAATAATGATTGAAGTCTGTCTCTGTAGGTACAGATTTAAATTTGGAACCATAGTATATACAAAGAATTGATGCTGAAGAATGACAACAAAAGGAAAAAAACAATGACAAAACAAAAAACAAAAAACAACAATGGTAACTCAATAAACAGCTTATCAAAAGAACATTTAAAATATATTTTCAGTTTAACATGATAATCCACAATTATTGACAGGATGGACTTTTATTAATAAAACATCTATTTTCCCAGTTAAGTAGACAGATGTTTTATTAAATCTACACACTGAAAGCTCTTATGCTTTTTCTGAAATTTCTAGATAAAACTAAGCTAGCCCGAATTATTTTAGAATGTAAAGTCACAGTAAACACAACCCTCCTGGTGTTGATCTTCACTCCCATACGCTCTTAAATTAAAATAACAAACCCCCAAACTAGAAATCTAGTACAAACTCATTAATTCAGAATGAGTAGTTTAAATATGGCATTTCAGTTATAGTTTGGACTATGGTCTTTACCTTAGCCACTTTAAAAAAGGCATGGTGTTTTCCACATGTTAATAAAAATAAAAAAACAAGGGTTTTGGGAGGGTAAAACAGTAATATTGGTAAATTCTACCTTATTCATACTACATCTCAGGTTTGAATTATGATGTGATTACTTATGCGGTATCTTATAAAACCAAAAGTTTTATTTCAAATCTAAGTCAATGTCATCAAAAACCATCTAACTCAATTAACTGACCTAAACATTTTGTGTTTTAGTGTTATTTTTATATTAGTAGCCAATTACTTCCCCCTTCCAACAATTCACACCTATTCTATATTGCTAGGTTTCAGAATGGCAAACTTTTTTTGTTCATTCTTAGGAAGTATTCTATAGACCCGATAGACAATGCAGGGAAAACAATGAAAAATGAGTTATCTCTTGCCACTCTTAGGTCTTGAGAGACAACGAGACAATTTCTACGTTTAGAAAGAGGAAAAAAAAAAGAGAGAGGCAATATAAAAACCTCTTAAAATGTAGAAGAAATTGGACTAGTTTAGTTTTCTTTAATATCTTCTTTAATAAGACATTACAGCACACAACTGAGGCCCCAGTGTGTCAGTTAAACCTGGGGATATCATATGAAGAGAATGGAAACAAGTTTAATCTTAACCCCATTCCTTTTGGCAACTAATGTAAATACAGAATACAAATGGACCAATTCTCTCTCGGTGTATTTTACCAAGTTTTTGAAGACACCATAACAGTTTTAAAACAAATTTTGCTGTGATCTGTTAAAGAATCTTCAAATTAAGTAACAAAGATGTTTAAACTTATAACTTTCTCCTTACAGATTTAACTCAAACACAATAAAAAGGGAATTGAACTAATATTCCCCATTTTAAGAATATCTTCTATAAGATCAATCCAACTATTCCCCTATCATTGAGATACAGAATTAAATATGGTGTCTTCAGCTGCTTATAAAAAAGGTTTAAATACAAGGACAAAAAACTTTTATTCTGAATTACAGTCAGTAAAACAAATAAAAAAAATTTAAACCAAAACTTGTGAATGGGTTTTAAATAATTTGTTACTAAAAATAAACATACATATGCTCAAAGCACTTTCAAAAACTTTTAAATTGTAATTTAACCAGAACTTCTAAAACATCCACCACAAGTTAGGTAAAATTATAATGTTCTGGTAATCAACATATTAGGAAGCAACCGATATTAAGTCTGAAACTCAGGAAATTAGATACATAAAAGGACTACACTTTAAAACAAAGGTCTAGGTATAGGAGTTGCTTAAGAAACTATCAGCACTGAAGCTTTTCCTTGCAAACATCTTATTTTAAACTTACAGTGAAGACAAACAAGGTGGGCAGAATATGTAGAGCTACAGAACGAATGCAGTAATGAGTTACAGCAGAAGAGGGAATGCCTTTTGGAATCCACAGGATCAGATATGCGACTCTAAGCAGTTAGCGGTACATATTTTAGTGTTCGTCCTATTGTGTTAAATCTTAAAATTTAAGCTGAATTACAGCAATTTCTCTTGTACAACAGTTGAGAAAAACAAATTAGAAGAACGCTAAAATGAGTTTTCCTTAATTGTATAGGATTCACCTTATCTGGTTGAACAAAACCACTTCCCCATCCTTAGAGCAAAAAGAATGGGACTATTGGCCTATTTTAATACTTTTCTAGTTCAAATGGAAATCATACTGTACACATAGTATTCGCTTTTAGGAACCAGCACAAAGTAAATTCCTAAAATCAATAATTTACTTAGAAACGAAAGGAGGGAAAGTATTCTGGGAATTATCAGCCAGCCCAAGTCATTCTTTTTTCTTTTTTTGGAACTGGGGATTGAACCCAGGGGCATTCTACCTCCGAGCTCCACCCCCAGCCCTATTTTTTATTCTTTATTTTGAAACAGGGTCTCACTAAGTTGCGGAGGGCCTCACTAAGTAGCTGAGGCTGGCTGTGAACCTACGATCCTCCTGTCTCAGCCTCCCAAGTACTGGGATTACAAGCGTGCGCCACCACGCCCGGCCAGCCCAAGTCATTCTAATCTTCCTGTTAATGCGAAAATCCATTCATAAAATTGGCCAAAAAATAACTTCTAAAGTCTCCTTCAAAAATTATGTTTCAATTTCAAATTAAAGAAGAAGAATCCAGTATAATTTATAAAGATCTTACAAGTTCATATTTGTTCCATCATATTTTCTATTAAACAATAGGACTAATGAGTATTTTGTAAAATCATATACTTTAGAACCTAGTCTTTCAGAAGGGCTCACTGACAATCCAATCACGTTTACAAATTTATCCATTATCTACAGGGTACCCCTGGCTGGTAGCTAGAGCAGTTCACACAGCAAGTTTAAGCATTCCAACTTCAAACACAGGAAATGATCAGCAGGGCAATGACACATAATTACAATATAATAAGGCAGCAGATAAGCCATTCTTCACCTAGATCATCAGCTGCCAATAAAATCGTGCACAATTTTAATGAATGAGTCTGTTCTAGTTTAAGAAACCTGCACTGAGCTGAGAAAGGGAGATAAGAATTGTACTTGCAATTCTAGTTGATGAATTCATTAGATTTTTATAAGGCAAATAAGGAAAGTTAGAAGAGAATTTGTAGAACCATTTATCCTGTGATGTTGTAAAATCAAAGCACTACTTTATTAAATGAGTTATTTTACACAATATGAACATCAATATAATTACAATTGTAAAAAAATTTTTATAACAAGGATGGACTGATTTTCAGATTTCCAAATAAGAGTCAACTGTACATTTACACAGAATTGTCTTTGCATGAAGCCCAAAAGGGAACGGCATAAAAATGAGTGTTTCTGTAGCCCCTTTATTTTTGCTGATCAACAGTTTGTTAGAAAAGCAGTTGCAGGTTTGTTACCTAAGGTCTGAGACAGTAGAAGAGTCAAAGGTGTCATGAATTCACCT
>PVJS01019727.1:0-33398 GCA_004027185.1 Glis glis
CTCTCCTCTCCTCTCCTCTCCTCTCCTCTCCTCTCCTCAGTACTGGGGATTGAGCCCAGGGTCTTCTACCTCTGAGTTACACCCCCAGACCTTTTTATTTTTTATTTTGAAACAGGGTCTCACTAGGTTGCTGAAGGTCTTGCTAAGTTGCTGAGGCTGGCCTCGACCCTGTGATCCTCCTGTCTCAGCCTCCAAGTACTGAGATTATAGGCATGTGCCACCGTGACTGGCTTCTCCCTCTCCATTTTCACTGCATACATGTTCCCCTAGGTGAACAACCAATCCCCTGATCCCATCAAGTCTACCTACTAATATTTCTTTCAAGCCTCTCACATAGTTCCAATTCTTCAGATACCACCTTATCCAGGTCCCAGGGGAATGCTCTGTGGCTTCAATATTTTCTTCTCTGAGCCCAACACAGAGGCTGGCATAGTAGGTGCCCAGATGCTGGAAGAATGAACGAAAAAACAACAACAACAACAACAACTGCTTTTTAATCCTGTACCTGCCTGCTGTGAGCTGTGCGACCTCCCAGCAAGTGAACAAACCTCTCTGATTCTTCACAACAGAGATGTGAAGATTAAATGACCAATGTGAAGGCCCTTGCCTTGTCACAGTGGACATTAACATGAGGCTGTTGACATTGACAGGTGTGAACACCTGCAGGCTTCCGGCACGGTCAAGTTCCAGTTGCCCAAACTACAAGTATGTCTCCAGCACCCTTTGTGTTTCTGGGGACCGCAAGGTGTTGGGGACGCAGCAAAAACGATCTTGACCCTTGGTGCCTACCGTTCATGGCGGGGCTCTGATTAGACCGTAGTTACAAGTCTCCAAGCTGGATCCAGGGAGCCGGCTGGGTTCTTCTGGAGCCGGCAGGGAGGGAGGGCGGCTTCCAGGTCTCAGGACCTTGGCTTCCCTGCAGCCTTCCGCTGAAGCTTCTCTCCGTCCACTTTCCTTTCTCCCTGGATCCCTTCATTTTTGTCTTCTGAAATGACGAAACCTTCTGCCTTTGATCCTTTTTTTTTCCTTCCAAAATCCCCCTGGGAAGCAGCAGAGCCTCTGGAAGAGAGGAGGGTGAGGGAGGAGGGAGGCATCGCCACTGAGTCCTGGGGGCCTGTCCTGGGAGCAGGCAGGGCGCTTCCAGGGAAACCTGGGAATTGGGCCCCAGGGGGAAAGGGGTTTTTAAAAGGGAAAACCAAGCTGGGCGTGGTGGCGCACACTTGTAATCCCAGTACTTGGGAGGCTGAGACAGGAGGATCACAGTTTCGTGGCCAGCCTCAGCTACTTAGTGAGGCCCTCCGCAACTTAGTGAGATCCTGTTTCAAAATAAAGAATAAAAAATAGGGCTGAGGGTGTAGCTCAGAGGTAGAATGCTCCTGGGTTCAATCCCCAGTACTGCAAACAAACAAACAAACAACCCCCCAAAAAACCCAAAAGGGAAACCAGTCAGGATTGGTTCTGGATTGGGGGAGGTACTAGAAGCCTGGGAGGGGCTGCAGGCTGGGACCCCGGGGAAGAGGAGGGAGAGGGTGAGGCTGGAGTCAGTCTGCAGGAGCTGGAGCTGCCCTCTGGTGGGTCTGTGCAGTGTGGGCAGGTGTGATGTGCGCTTCCTTGTCTCAGTGCCTGTTGTGAGGACAGGGCTCTGGGACCTGTTTCCTGACTGTACGTGGGGTTGGGTGTGTGTGTATATGAATGGCCACAGTGACCGGGTTTATCACGGATGCCCGCGCTCACTCACCTGCACACCCAGCAATCCACAGTGTCAGACACTGCTTTCCACCACATTCTTTCATTCATGCCTGTAATCCCAGAATTTGGGAGGCTGAGACAGGAGAATTGCAGGTTCGAGGCCAGCCTCAGCAACTTAGCATGGCCCTCAGGAACTTAGCGAGACTTTATTTCAAAATAAAAAGTAAAAAGGGCCCGGGGGTGTAGCTCAGTCAGAGAACACCCCTGGATTCAATCTCCAGTAAAACACACACACACACACACACACACACACACACACACACACACACACGCTGCCTTCCATGTTGGGATATAAGGGGTGGGAGGGGAAGAGAGGGGAGAAGGAAGAAAGGAGGAGAGAGAAAATGTATTCCCTGCCTTCCTGTAGCCAGAGTCCAGTGCGGGGACGGACAAGATCAAGGAGTGGCAGGAGGAAGTGTGACAGGTGATGACGCAGGGCCACGTGGCATGGGAGGGACACGTAATGGGGGCCGTGGCTGTGCCCAGGAGGCCAGAGGCAGTCACCATCAGAGTGTGCCCAGAAGGTGGGGGAGCGATTCGGGTGGAGAGAGGACGGCCTGGAGGTGTCAGTGCTGTTTTGTATTTGGACTTCGGCTGCAGAGGCGAGTTTACCACATTTCTCTGTTTGTGGCTTTCTGACTCCAGCGCTGCTGGCAATGGACATTATAGATCTATATTTGTTCCCTTTATCTCCCGTTTCTCCTCCCATTTCATTGCTCCCCCAGAGGCCAACACACTAATGTATTTTAAATGTGTTCTAGCCAGGCATGGTGGCACAGGTCTGTTGTCCCAGGACTTAGGAGGCTAAGACAGGAGGATTGCGGGTTTGAGGGCAGCCTCAGCAACTTCAGAGACCCTCAGCAACTTAGAGAGACCCTGTCTCAAAATAAAAAATAAAAAAAAACTGGGGATGTAGCTGGGAGGTAAAATGCCCCTGTACTGGTTGTACTGGTTCAATCCCCAGTACAACAAAGAAAACCAACCCCCACCCCAAACAATCTATCTATCTATTTAAATGTGTTCTTATGTAAGTACATATTTTGGAGAAATAGGTGATGATCTTTAAGTGTGTGTATTTAATTACAGAAAACTGTATTAATGCTATAGCTCTCTTTCAGTTTCTACTCTCTCTCTTTGCTATGTTTTAGGAATCTTTCCATGCTATTTTCCCCATTTGTTTTATTGTCCCGACTCCTTAGTATCTGTTCCCCTTACATTGGGCACTTAGGTTAGCTCCCATCTCGTGTTGCAATGAGGAAAGCTATGGTGACCATTTTCAGACACGGCCTTGTATCTGGATCTGTCTGGAGCCAGTCTTAATTTAATGTTAAGTGGCACCTTGGGAGCAGTTACTTCATTTGAGAATAAGCTGGGTTCAGTGTCACAGGCCTGTAATCCCAGTTCTTGGGAGGCTGAGCCCGGAGGATAGCGGATTCAAGACCAGCCTCAGCAACTTAGCGAGACCCTGTTTCAATTAAAAAAATAAAAAGGGCTGGGGATGTAGCTCAGAGGTAGAATGACTCTGGGTTCAGTCTCCAGTACCAAAAAAAAAAAAAAAAAAAAAAGTAGTGTTAGTTATAGGCTTTTTTTTTTGTAGAAACTCTACCAAGATGAGGAAGTTCCCGCTATTCCTATTTTTGTGAGAGTTTTTAAAACGAATGTGTGTTGAATATTGTCAAATACTTTTTCTGTATCATTTGATGTGACCATGTGATTTTTTCCTCTTTTGTCTGTTAATCTGGTAGACGGTGTTCATTGATTTTTGAACACTGAACTGACTTTGCATCTTTGATGTAGGTACTACTTGGTCATGGTGTGTAATTTTTAATATATTGCTGATTTCTACTAGTTGATATTTCATGAAATACTTTTTGTATCTATACTCATGAAGATATTATTTTGAAGTATTTTTGTGCTATCTTTGGTTTTAGTTTCAAGATAATATTTACGTGCTTAAATGAATTGGGAAATGTTCCCTCCTCTTCGACTTTTTTTGTAACAGATTGTGTAGAATTAATGTCAATTTTCTGTAAACTCTTGGTGGGATTCTCCATTGAAGCCATCTGGGCCTAGAGACAATGACTTTTCCTTTTTCTCCTTTCACTCCTTTTTTTTGATTTTAAAATTCCAAATTCAATTATTTCCTTAATAGTTACAGGGCTATTCAAGTTATCTATTTAATATTGGGTGAGTTTTAGTAGTTTGTGGTTTTCAAGGAGTTGGTCCAATTCATCTAAATTGTCAAGTTTATGTGTATAGAATGGTTTGTAGTTCCTCCTCCTCCTTCTCCTCCTCCTCTTTCTCCTCCTTCTCTTCCTCTTCCTCCTCCTTCTCCTCCTCCTCCTCCTCCTCCTCCTCCTCCTCTTCCCCCTCCTCCTCCTCCCCCTCCTCCTCATTTTTTGTAGTATTGGGGATCGAACCCAGGAACATTCTACCTCTGAGCTACACCCCCAACCCTTTTTATTTTTGAAACAGGGTCTTTCTAGGTTGCTGAGAGTGTCACTGTGTTGCTGAGGCTGTCCTCAAACCTGCGAACCTCCTGTCTCAGCCTCCCAAGATTGGGATGACAGGCGTGCGCCACCATGCCTGTCTTCTTGATTATTTTTTGATGTCTGCAAGATCTGTAGCAATTTCCTCTTTCATTTCTGATATTTGTAATTTGTGTCTCTTCTTTTTTCCATTATTGGTCTTGCTGGAAGTTTGTTAATTTTACTCATGTTTTTAGAAGAACCGGCTTTGTTTCATTGCTGTTCTCTATTGTTTTTGTTTTCAATCTTACTGATTTCTGCCCCTCATTATTTCCTTCCTCTCAGCTCATTTTGCTCTTCTCTTTCTGGATTCTTGTGCAGGGAGTTGGGTTACCGACCTGACACCTTCCCTCTTCTCTGGTATGAGTGTGTCCTGCCGTAGATGACCCTCGGCGCTGCTATTGCTGTGTCATGTCACGCACGTTTTGCTATGTTGGATTTTCACATCCTTTCAGTTCAAAGTATTACTTGCTTTCCCCTGAAACTTCCTCTTTGTCTCTTTGTCTCATGGATTATTTAGAAGTGTGTGGTTTAGTTGCCAAGTGTTTGAGATTTTCTTATTGTTTTTGATTTCTAGTTTGATTCTGTCACAGTCTAGCGCACTCCATGACTTCAATTCTCTTAAATTTGTTCAGATTTGGTTTTTTTTTGGGGGGGGTCTTTTATTTTATTTTTTGGTACTGGGGATTGAATCCAGAGGCATTCTACCTCCAAGTTACACCCCCAGCCCTTTAAAAACATCTTTGTTTAGTTTTGTTTTGAAGCAGTTTCTTGCTAGGTTGCTGAGGGTCTCGCTAAGTTGCTGAGGTTAGCCTGGAACCTGCTATCCTCCTATCTCAGCCTCCCAAATACTCCAATACTGGGATTACAGGCATGTGCCACCATGCCTGGATTCTTGACTTTTTTTTTTTTTTACTCAACTCTTGAAAATTATTGTAATTATTGTGCCACTTCTTTCTGGTCCCCCCGGTTTTTGGTGAGAAATCTACCATCATTCATTTTGTCATCCTTTATAGATAAGGTGCAGTTTTTCTCTTATTGCTCTCAAGGTTTATTTTCTTTGTTATAGTTTTCTTTTCAGAAGTTTAATTTTGCTGTGTCTTCGCATAGATTTCCTTGGATTTTTCTTGATTGAGGTTCACTCAGTTTCTTAAATCTCTAAGTTTACATTCTCTGCCCCCCAAATGTGGGAAGTTTTCAGTCATTATTTCTTCCAGTGGTTTTTTTTAACTCCTGTCCCTTTCCGCCTCTCTTTCTAGAATTCCAATGGCAATGTTACATCCTTTTTATTTGATACATACATATATATATATATATATAATTATATTGTATATATACAATTACATATTGTAATTATACATCATTCTGAGGTATAGAGTGATGGGAATATACATGAACACACTTCACTTAGTGTAGAACACAAGCAATAATCAATTCTTTTTTTTGTGCATGGTACTGGGGATTGAAGCCAGGGGCATTCTACCTCCAAGCTACACCCCCAGCCCTATTTTATTCTTTATTTTGAATCAGGGTCTCACTAAGTTGCAGAGGGTCTCACTAAGTATCTGAGGCTGGCTGCAAATCTGCGATACTACTATCTCAGCCTCCCAAGTACTGGGATTACAAACGTGAGCCACCACGCCTGGCTAGCAATAATCAATTCTGATGACGATGTGGTGAAATAGAAACTCTTCTACACATTTGGTGGGACTGAAAATTCGTGCAGCTGCTATGGAGATCAGTGTGGAGGTTTCTTAGAAGACTAGAAATGGATCCACCATATGACCTATCTGTACCTCTCCTGGGCATCTTTCCAAAGGAATTGAAGTCCGAATATTATAGCGATATATGCATATCCATTGTTTATAGTGGCACAATTCACAATAGCAATGTCACATCATTCGTAATAGTCCCACAGGTCTCTGGAGACCTTGTTCATTTTTTTTTTTTTTTTGCGGTACCGGGGATTGAACCCAGGGGTGTTCTACCTCCGAGCTACACCCCCGGCCCTATTTTTTATCCTTTATTTTGAAACCGGGTCTCAAGAAGTTGCGGAGGGCCTCACTACGTAGCTGAGGCTGGCCGCGAACCCGGATCCTCCGGTCTCCACCTCCAAAGTACTGGGATTACAAGCATGCGCCACCACGCCCGGCTTGTTCATTTTTTTCAGTCATTTTTTTTTCTCTGTGGCTCATACTGGTAATTCCTGTTGGTCTGTCTTCCAGTTCACCGATTCTTTCCTCTGTCCCTTTCCTTGTGCAGTTAAGTACACCTAACACGTTTTTGCTTTTGGCTGTTGCCTTTTTCAGTTTAAAAATCCCATTTAATTCTCCCCTATATCTTCTGTTTCTTGGTGGAGGCTTTCTACTTTTTCATTAGTTTCTCACGTGTTTGTAATTGCTCACGGAGGCATCTTTATTATGCTGTAACATCTTTGTCAGATAATTCTACCATCTTTGTCATCTTGGCGGTGGCTTCTATCGATTGTCTTTTTTTCCCAATTCAGTTTGAGATCTTTCTGGCGCTTGCTATGATGAATGATTTTCCACTGAGTCCTGGACACTTTTGCATTATGTTATGAGAGACTCTGTATCTTATTTCAACCTTTTCTCTCTCTCTCTGTCTCTCTCTCTCTCTCTTTCTCTCTGTACTGGGAATCAAATCCAGGGGTATTCTACCTTTGAGCTATATCCCCAGCCCTTTTTGTTTTTTTGTTTTTGAAACAAGGTCTTGCTAGTTGCTGAGAGTCTTGCTATATTGCTGAGACTGACCTCAAACCTGTGATCCTCCTGTCTTAGCCTCCCAAGGACTGGGATTACAAGCAGGCACCACCACACCCAGTTTTGACCTTCTCTTTAGTTGGTTTTATTTGACACTGCACCAGCAGTGGAAAGGGGTTTTTCTGTCTCATCACTACCAGGTGGGTGCAGAAGTTCAGGTGACCCACCAGCCTCTGTTGACTTCTGGGGGTGGTGGGCTCCTTGTTATTGCTGGGTAAGGATGGTTCCCTAGATGGTCTGCATTGGCACAGCTCTGGGAGTGGCCTGCTTCCTGCTAGAAATCATGAAAGTCTGGGGTTTTTGCTCAGCTGCTTCTGGGAAGCGGGAGGTGCCTGGTGAGTGTGTCGTGTGAGCAGAAGTCCTGGCTCCCTCAGTGGTCTCCATGGAAGGAAGGAGGGGCAGCACTGGCCAGCAAGAACACGAGTCCTGGCCCTACTTCTCTGATACCACCCAGTGTCGGGGCTGGAGTGTGTTGGTATAGCTTCACAGCACGTATGCATAAGCTAGGCGTTGTACACCATAGGTATGCGCTACGGTGGGTGGTGGGGGGCCATGCTTCTGCTTTTGTTTTTCTGTTATGTTTGCTGCAATACTGTGGTTATTGTCTGAATGTTTTCTCTCTTACCAGGTTGCCCTGCATCTGGACCTTCAGCTAAAGTGACCTGGCTTTTGCTAATGATTAGCTTTGTCTGTGACTGTTGGCTTTTCTGGGTTGCCACCTTCTTTAACTCCAAGTCTAAGACATATAAGGCAAAAAGAAAACCCAGGGAAGCCTGGCGTGGTGTCACACGTCTGTAATCCCAGTACTTGTGAGACTGAGACAGGACAGCCTCAGCAAGTAGCGAGGCTCTCAGCAATCTAGTGAGACACTCTGCTTCAAAAACAAAAAATAAAAAAGGGCTGAGGGTATAGATCAGAGGTAGGATGGTCCTGGGTTTAATCCCCAGTAACATATACAACAAATAAACAAACAAACAATCCCAGGAAATTTGCTGTTGTGCTATTCTTTGGGTCTTAAGTTTTCTAGCCAATCTGCCATTTTTCTCTACCTTTCAGTCTTCTAATGTTTGTTTTACATACAATATCCAGGGTTTTTATTCATAATTAGCAGAAGGAAAGGGAAAAGTTTGCCTACTATACCTTCCCTAAAGCAGAAAACTGGTTGCTACATCTTTTCTTTTGGAACTGGGATTCAACCAGGGGCATTCTACCTCCAAGCTATACCTCTGGCCCTATTTTATTTTTTATTTGGAAACAGTGTCTTGCTAGGTTGCTGAGTTTCCCAAAGTTGCTGAGGCTGGTCTCAAACTTGTGATCCTCCTGTCTCGGCCTCCCAAGTACTGGGATTCTAGGCATGCGCCCCCATGCCCGGCTGGGCTTTGCCATTTGTAACCACAGAGGCAGGTCACTGCACTTCTCTGTGCTCCACTCTCCACGTATTTTTTTTTTTTTTGCGGTACTGGGGATTGAACCCAAGGACATTCTACCTCTGAGCTACACCCCGAGTCCTATTTTTTATTCTTTATTTTGAAACAGGGTCTCACTAAGTTGTGGAGGACCTCACTAAGTAGCTGAGGCTGGCCACGAACCCGGATCCTCCAGTCTCATCCTCCCAAGTACTGGATGACAAGCGTGCACGACCATGCCCGGCTATTGCTCTCCTCATTTACAAAGGAGCAAAGATAGTAGTGCTTACCTCCTAATTGAGTGAGTTATTATTTTTTCCCCTACTTTCTATATGGAGAGATTGAGCCTCAGAGGGAATAAATTATTTCCTGAGATCCCAGGCATAGGATTCTGTCTTTCATCTGCCTGAATCATGAATTCTCCTCCTCCCAGCCAGTGTATTATGCTACAGAAACATACCTCACTCCTAATCTATGGCTCTAATATTTATAACAACGTAGCTACAACTCATTTTTCCACTGCTTCAATGAATCACCTCCCGATACTTTTGATTTCCAAGAGCAAAATGCCACCCCGATTTCTATTATCTGCCTGAGCCCAGGGAGCTGTCCCCAGGTCTACTCTCTGCCTGGATATTTTTTTTCCCCATGCCTTATGGCCCCATGCTGCCTGATATACAGCAAAATGGGTTTGTGATTTAGCGGCAGAAAAGGTTAACTCTAAATAATGATCAGAAAGTTAAAATACAGAGCCAGAATGTTGCTTTAGTTTTTATAGGTTTTAAATAATTTCGCCTCCTTCCCTGAAGGATTTAGCATAATTCAATGAGAAAACTGCGTTCAGACCCTGTGGGCTGCTTTGACGTGACTGAATTGCAATGAGCAGAAGAGATGCTGAGCGTCTTTCTGGCAATGAACCTGACTGAGCCATGCGCTCAGCGAGGAATGGCCACGGCGAATGTGGGGGAGTCCTTGGACTCCTGGGTCTAGTCCTGGGAGCAGGCCAAGTGGCACAGGTGGAGTGAGACAGGGCGGTGACAGGGTGTTAATGGTGGGGTGAGGAGGACTGGGGAGATGGCATGCCTGTAGAACAACCCCTCAGACCAAGACAGTCCAGAGGAAAGTCTGCTTCTCTCCCATCTCCCATCTCCTTCTTTGTTTATAGCTCTGGAACGTCACCATGTAGGAGTGGTCAGAGTCCATCTTTGCCCTTTACAAACTGTACGAATTAGGATTGTGTTTGTCTGCAACTAAAAGAAAACCTAATACCAACTTTAGAAGAATAGGGGCTTATTTAATTTGTGTGTGTGTGTGTGTGTGTATGTGGTGCTTGGGATTGAACTCAGGGGGTGTTCTACCTCTGAGCTACTACTACCCCTGGTTGTATTTTATTTTGAAACAGAGTCTCGCTAAGTTGCTGAGGCTGACCTCAAACTTGCAATCCTCCTGTCTCAGCCTCCCAAGCACTAGGATTATAGGCATGTGTCACCATTTAATTTACTTACTTTCTTGTAACATGAAAACTGTCTAGGTGTTCCTGGCTAGGGCACAGGTCCAAGGTGCCTTTACGGACCCCGTCTCCTCTTCACGTGTAGGCATTATTACCACATAGTTTCTGCATCACAGGGTTATTGTGAAGATTAAATTGAGTTAATCTATGTGAAGTTCTTGGTACAGTTCTTGGTACACAGTAAATGCTCTATAAACGCTTTTTTAATCTAGAAGCTTACTTCAGTCTGATTTTCCTCTGCACGCTGGATCAAGAATGTCTTTCCATAGCAGCAAATTGAGATCAGCATCTTCTTTTTTAATGAGTGCATCGTGTTACGGGCTTAGCGTTATTGCTGAGCAGCTCCTCTGTTGTTGGAGAGCTAGGTGATTTTCACTTTTCTGTCATTATACATTTCTTTACTCATAAAGCCTCACGTACCAATCCAACGAGTTTTCTACGAATAGATTTCAAGAAGTGGAATTGCCACAATCGTGTAGTGTGTATGCATGCCTGCAGTGTGTGTGCGTGTGTGCGCGCGAACAGTGTGTGGGCCTGCCTGTGGTGTGTGTGTGTGCGAACAGTATGTGTGCATGCCTGTGGTATGTGTGAGTGTGTGTGTGTACAGTGTGTATACATGCCTGCGGTGTGTGTGTGTGTGTATGTGTGCAGTGTGTGCATGTTTGCAGTGTGTGTGTGTACAGTGTGTGCATGCTTGCTGGATGTGTGTGTATGAACAGTGTGTATGCATGCCTTCAGTGTGTGTGTGTGTGTGTGTGTGTGTGTGCTCAGTGTGTACATGCTTGCGGGGTATTTGTGTGTATAGACTGTGTGCATGCTTGTGGGTGTGTGTGTGTATAGTGTGTATGTATGCCTGTGGGGTGTGTGTGTGTGTGTGCAGTGTGTGCATGCTTGCGGGGGTATGTGTACAGTGTGTGCATGCTTGCGGGGTATGTGTATGCAAACAGTGTGTATGCATGCCTGCAGTGTGTGTGGGTGTGCACAGTGTGTGTGCACACCTGTGGTGTGTGTGGACATGCAGTGTGTATGTGTGCACACAGTGCGTGGTTGCGTGTGCACGCGTGTTTGGTGTGTGTGTGTATTGGGCAGAGGCTGGGGCAGGTGCATGAGATACTCCTGGTGCCCTCTCCTGTTGGCCCTCCTGGCTGGGCGTCTAGGCTGGGTTCTGGATGGAGCTGGCCCCACCCTGTTCTCACACAGTCCCGGTACATGACAATCGGGTTTGGAGTTTCCCATTGCCAAGTGCTCGGACTCCTCAGAACAAGGTGCAGTCAACCCCACTGCTAAGGCTACCTTCTAGACTCAAGAGTTGATGAATGACCCGCGCGTGACCAATTAGTTGCAGTGATTAGTCCAGGGACCTGGGGCAGCCCAATGAAAGTGAGCTCTGGGAATTTTGCTGGACCTATTGGAAAACAGGTCTTCTTCCCTTTGGGATCACTGTGCAGGTTAAAGGACAGCTTGGAGATGCCACATATAGAAGCCCCATTTAGAATAATGTAGGAAGACAGGGACACAGGCTTCTGATGGCACTTTTTTTGGCAGCTGGATACAGCTATACTTGAAGCCAGACTTGACTGCGCCAATCAATAAATCCCTCCTCAGTTAACTTAACCATTTTAAAGGGCTGTTTTATTTTTTTCTTATTTTCCAAGTACAAATGAAAGAATCCCGACCGACCTCTGGATTCCCCTTCTAGCCTCTGCTGTCTCTTGGGGCTTACTTTCCATCTCCTCCCCGCGAACATTTCTATAAGTGGATCTTTACGGACAAGGTTTCCCTGAGAAGGCCGTTTCCTGTCCTCCACCTACTTTCAAGTTGAACAAGCATCGTGGGTATCCCCGAGTGTCTCCCCTGTACGTCTCCCTCTTCACCTGGTAGAGGCCTGCTTTCCATCGAAGACCACTGAATTCCTGCTTCAGCCCTAGGGATGTTTGTATGTATGACACCAAGTACCTATTTTGAGGCTTCCCGTGCCACATCTCATTGAATTCTCATAAACGGGAGCGGTGTGTTCTTATAGCCCATTTGGCAGAGGAGAGGGAGGAACTTGCTTAAGGTGTCACGGTGAGTGGGAGGCAGCAGGTACCAGGTCTTAGGGATGATCCGACAGCAGAGGGGACACAAACTCAACAGGCATCCCCAATTCAACACAGTTACTGGCAAAGGAGCAGCCTAGGGAGGGCAGAGACGTTCCCCCAGCGCGGTTTCTTTGCTGGGACTCCAGGGCCAGGCCTGGGGATCCGGTGCCGGGAGAGCCATCCCCACCCACTCCGGAGCTGCGCCAGGCCCTTGTTGGCTGCAACAGGGAGTTCCCAGGCCAGGAAGAAAGCCAAGGGCAGACATGCATGATTCACCACCAGTCTCCCTGGCTTTCAGGACCGTCCTCTTTAAAAGGAGCCAATTTATTTTTTATTCAAAATCCATACGAAACAATTGAACAATAAAACTGTCAGCTTCACTGTCTCTTTCAGTGGGGAAACATGATCGCCTCTGAAATTAAGCTTCCCTCCCACCCTCCTCCCTCCCACCCTCCTCCCTCCCTCCCTCCCTTCCTCCCTCCTTCTTTCCCTCCCATCTTTTCTCCCATAAATATTTTTGAGTACCTACTATGTGCTAGAACCTGGACTAAGTTCAGACTTTCCCCTTCACATATAATTCCCTCCTGAGATTTATTTTAAAGGCTTTTCCTGATTTCCAAACTTGGCTCTCAACCATTAGGGGCTCCAAATCTTTCAGACTTTTGAAAGAAAAGATGGAAACTGAGAGGGCGAAGGCCTTCCTTACGGAACGGCTCTGCGATTCATGAGCCGTGTGACCGGAGACAGGGCTTCCCTGTCACTGCTCCTAAATTTCTCCATCTGAACATTGCCGTGAAGGCCCTTGCGCTGTGCACCCCACCTCTGGAATATTCTCGAAGGGAGGTCTTTGGTTTGGCTCCTATTCGTGGCCGACGCCTGGAGCCATGTCTGGTGCCCCGTAGGTGTTCAATGCACTTTTGGTGAAGAAATAAACGGTTAGGACTTTATTTCTGAAAGGTCAGGGACCCCGATCCTAGCATCCCAAGAACCCCCACATCTAGAGCCATGAGGCTCCCCCAAACCTGGAGCTCCGGGGCTTCCGTCCCAGAGGCTGAAGCTTGCATCTGCAAAGTTTTCAATCACTGGGGCTGCAGGGTCTGGAACGGAAGATGATCAACACAGTGCGCTGGCTCCGCTGAGCTCTGGCGAGGGCACTGGTGGGGAGACTGCTTACATGTCATGGTGGCACTCCCAGCCCCATCCGCCGAGCTGGGGGAGGCTCTCTCTGGAGACAAATGTAACCTTTGCAGGTCGCATCTTTATGCTGGCCCGCGGCAAGGCAGGAGCCGCCTTCATCAGAGCTGGGAAACATAAAACCCCCCGCGCAGCCCCAAGGAGCGGCTGCCCGCAGCGGTGACGGATGCGCCTTATCTCGCGGATGTCATACATTATTGACGCTGCCTCTCTTGTCCCCCTCCAGGACTGCTGAAGGGCACAGAGGGTTCCGGGGGCGGCTGAGGGGCGCAGATGGTTCTGCAGGACCGCGAGACAGAGGGGCCTGCGTGGATGCTCAGCAAGCGGCCGGCTGGCAGGTGCCTGTGGTGGTAACAGGCTGGGTTTTAAAGTCCGAGGCTTTCTCCCTCATGCCACCACCCCTCTGGTCCTCGATCAATGCATCGCTACAAGAGAGGAGGGCCCTCATACCCAGGATTATGGGAGAGGACTTGGAGATACAACGCATACAAATAATTCAGTCCAGCTCCCAGGAACCCTCAATGGAGAGAAACTGGGTTTTCCCAAGAAGGGCTTTGTGAGAATGAATACTGCTTGCGTGTGGTGCCAGTTGATAGCTGTGAGCGTCCAGTTCCAAGGCATCGGGGTCAAGACCCTGGGCCTGCATTCTAACCCCAGCTTCTCCCCTTTCCAGCGGTGCTTTGCAAGTCTCTTGGCTGCTTTGTGCCTCAATTTGCTCATCTGTAAAGTGGGACAATGATAGTCCCTAGCTCAGGGAGTCATTCGGACAGTCTGGTGAGTTAACAGGGGAGAGAGCCTGGAGCAGGGCCCGGGATGCTGCAAGCTCTCTGCAAGGTCTCTGGTGTTATATAAAGCTCCCCCTAGGGCCCTCACACCTGAGCTTTATCCCACCTCTCCTGAGCATGAATCCTTTTTAATATTGTAGGATTGACATTTACTACCATGTCTTCCTCCCCCTCTTTGATGGGATCTGGGTGATGGGTGTTCAAAGTCACTGTGGTAGATAGAATATGGCTTATAGTGCAGAGGAGGCATTGCAGATGAGGTTAAAGTAAGGGTCCTGAAACAAGGAGATTATCTTGGATTATCTGGTGACCTGATGTAATCACGGGCTCCTTATAAGAGGGAGGCAGGAGAATCTGATGAGAGAGAGAGAAGGAAAGAGAGAGATAGAGATAGAGAGAGAGAGAGAGGAAGAAGGAGGAGGAGAAGGAGGAGGAGGAGGAGGAGGAGGAGGAGGAGGAGGAGGAGGAGAAGAAGAAGAAGAAGAAGAAGAAGAAGAAGAAGAAGAAGAAGAAGAAGGAGAAGAAGAAGAAAGAGAGGAGAATAGGAGGAGGAGGAGGAAGAGCTATGTTTCTGCTGCTGGTCTTGAAGATGGAGGAAGAGGCCTAAGTCAAGGGAGGCCACAGCCTGTAGATGATGCAGTAGGTGAGGAAATAGATTCCTAGAACCTTCTGTAGGAACACAAGTCATTTGATTTTTGGACTTCTGACCTCCAGAACTATAAAATAAACTGCAAATAAATTATAAACTATAAAGTAAACTTCAAATAAATTATTTAAAGCAACCACATTTGTGGTTAATTCATCAGGGCACTGATCAGAAACGAATACAGCCACAGAGCAGGGAGGCCGACGGGCCCCTTCTCGTGCTGGGCGGCAGCTGGGCAGGCCTGGGGCCCCAGGAGCCCGGGTTCCTCCCCTGCCTCACTGCTGCCCTGGGTGGATTCGGAGGCTTCTCTGAGCTCACTCTCCTCATCTCTACAGTGGGGATTATAGCTGTGGTGGAGACAGCAACCCCACTTGCTGAGGACACAGAGCCCTAAGCCAGAGAGCCTGGCAGACGGCAGGCAGGGGTGGAGGAACGGAGTCCCTCCCTTTCAGCCTAGTGCAAACAGAGGGAGGGAGGCCGCCTGGCCCTCTGCTCTCGCCATTCCAGCAGCAGGACCTGCGGCAGAACCTTGCCTGGGCCAGTGTGAGGGGTGAGGGAGCGGGAGGGCCAGGAGACAGGCCTGGGCTGTGATTTGGTGGGAAGGGATCCGGCTGAAGAGTTTACTCTATTTTAATACTTTTCATGGTCCCGCCACTGATATTTCAAACCTGAGCTGGGTAAATCCACTCTCGTTTCTATACCGATCGCTCCAAGATCTTTTCCCCATAGTTCTAATAACAGTTGTGTCTTCACACTGACTTGAAGATTGTTGGAAAGGTGGCATGCTGGAGAACATGAACTTAGAGAAAGACCACCTCCCCTTTTCCCCAGAATTGGCATTCATTCAATAAGTGTTTATTGAGTACCTACAATGTGACAGCCACTAGGTACCAGGGATGTTGCCTGCCTTCCTTCCCTCCCTCCTCCTTCCTCTCCTTCCCTCTCCCCCTCTATCTTTCACTTTCTTTGTTTAAATTCTGATGGGCAGAGACACACAATAAATAAGCAAAGAGGTATATAAATACATACAGAACTATTAGATTTCTTTTCTTTCTTTCTCTTTCCTTCTCTTCTTTCTCAGCTTAGACTCTGATGGACAGAGACAGACAATAAGTAAGCAAAGAGGTAAATAAATACATAGAGAACTGTTATATTTCAGTGTATCATGAAAATAAAACAGGGTGATTGATGGAATGATCAGAGGGGCAGAGCTGGCTGGGGGGCATGTTTGAACTGGGCCTCCAAAGGAACTAGGCCTCTAAAGGAGGCTGTCTAGAGGTAGGTGGAGGTCGTCTGGGGGGGAGGATCACAAGTTAGGAGCTGTCACAGCCCGAATTAGCTATCATCAGCACTGATGTCCGCACGTGGAGCCCACCCTGTGGTTCAGCGTGGCAGGTCCATCAGAAGCAGGGTAGCCAGGAGCTATTATGGGCTAGAGAGCTGGAAACTTCCTTCCTGGGAGCAGCTTGGCCTAGCTCCCTCCAGGGTTAGGGACTGGGCAGCGCTCAGCCTCAGAGGCGCTGGGGTGGGTGCTTAGCATCTGCTGTTGGGGGAGATGCACAAATGACGCTTGCAGGGCCATGGTCTCATTTTTGATGGAGGAAGATGGTCAGGAGGGCCATGTGACCCAGCCATTCCCTCCCCCCATGACTCAACGATGCACCCAGCATGGTGGTGACATGCAATGACAGCATCGCAAGCCCACGGTCTAGAGCCAGATGCACGTGCTCAAATCCCCGCTCTGCTCTCCGTGGCTGTGTGACCTTGGGTGTGTCCTGCAGCCCCTTTCTCTCTCAGTTTGTTCATCTGGAAAATGGGGAGGAGGACGGTATCTTCTCCCCAAGGTTATTCTGAGATGAAACCCATCACTATTTCTAAAGCTCCATTCTGTGCTCTTCCCGGCACATCCATATTCTTGTTGAAGAAACACAATTTGAGCTCCTCGAGTCCAGGTAAGATTTACACACTCTTCTATCCAGAGATCCGCTAACAGGTTTGCAAGAAGTCATTTATTCTAAAACTTTAAATTTATGTCCCATTCCCGAACCTCACTGCCCACAGGGAACACAAAGTTGATAACATTTTAGAACTGCCATAATTATCTTATGAAAAGTATAATTATATCGCTTTGCCTTTTCTTTCCCCCTAAAGGTGTGTAAACGTTAACCTGTTCCCTGGGGGGGTACCGCGACTCTTGGGCAAGCATTGGGTATTCTTTTGGTTTATAATATGTCTGGAGCCTCAAAGAATGGCAGGGGTGCAGAGCTCCCTGAGTGTTTAGAGGTGATGGGGCAGCCGGGGAGGAGGAGGAGGAGGGATGGGAGGAGTCGCTGCCTCCCAGCTTGTCGTGTCCCAGCTTCCGCACCGGGCCCAAGTTCTCTCGTGACTCCCCCGAGGTGGAAGTAATTACTTCAGAACACGGCGGCTCCCTCTGCCGCACTTTTCCATCTTAAACAATTTCCCAACTTGTCATGCCACCTGCAGCCCTGTTAGTCATGTTGCAGCCCGGGACGTGGTGTGGCAGAAGCAATTACTGTTGACACTGTCACGTTGCCGTGGTGTTTGTCACCACACCTGTCGCCAGGGGCCGACACTCCCCGAGTGGCCACCTGTCACTTCTCACCTGCCCCCTCTCCTCAGCCCCTGCCACCTGGTATTGGGAGCTTGGAGAAATGGGCAGCCAGCCTCCAGGTGCCAGGACAGTCACCAGGGCCATCTGCTCCGTCTACCACACTAGCCCCGGGCTGGGAAGATTCGTAGACGAGCAGCTTGGATTCGGGAGTCGTGCGTTTCCCTCTTGGCTCCTCCACTCTTTATCCCGTGTCTCATGTTTTCCTGATACGTCAACTGGCGTGGATTTGCAGAACTTTTTATAAGAATCATCTGAGATGAACATGAATTCAGATCAGCTAGCGTAGCCCCTGGCACTTAGTAGGGCTGGTAAATTATCACGAGGGTGGGCTGGCACATGACATGCAGCCCTGAACTTTGAGCTCAGAGGGTCTGGGACACCCTGGTTGCACCCTACTGCACCCTGCCCGCACCCCTGGATATCGCTGGATTTGCATTCTCTCCCCATCACTGGGCACAGTCTTGGCTTTTCTGTTTGGTGCCCCAATTCCAGCTTTGATCTCAGCCTCCCATGACCCATCCGCATCTGTTTCCTGGTATCCACAGCTGTGACCAGCCACCACGGGCAGCGTCAGTGATGACGGATGGCCCCAAGCTTGGACCCCTCAGCCACTGCACCGAGAGCTTCACTTCTGAGATCCCAAGACTCAGAACCCCAGGGCTTTAGGGACGGGAAATCAGAGGAGCAGAGAAGTCAGGCAACCCGAGGCTATGCAGGGAGTTCTGGGTCAGACTAGAGCAAGAGTAGAAATACTGATAACAGGCACAGTACAGCCCAGCTCCAATAGGACAAATATGCTGTGAGGCTGGGGCAGGCTCTGGAGTCCCCCGAAGTCTGGGAGGGCACAGGCTGGCTCCGGGGTGTGTGTGTGTGCAATTGGGATAGCTGGTTACCAACGATTGTGGAAGGTTTTTGATCTTTTAACAACCTGTAGAGCCAGTCCTGGGTAGACTCAGACTCAAGCCTTCTCTTTTCTTCTTGTGACTTCTCCTCTTCTTTGTCTCAGTGCTTTTTCCTCTCTGTCTCCTCCTTCCTCTTCCTTCCTTCTCTGCTCTCCCCTCTCCTCCAGAAGCCCCCACAGGCAGCAGTGTTCCTGGGAGTGGCATTAGTCAGCTGTAGCTGCCAGAACAAAGTACCACTGACCCGATGGCTTCAACAGAAGACACCAATCTCCTCGCAGGTCTGGAGGCTGGAAGCCCAAGATCAAGGTACCCGAAGGGCTGTTTCCTCACTCCTTGGCTTGCAGATGGCCATCTCTATGGAGCTGTGTCCCACGTGGCCTCTTCTCTGTGTGCATACATCCCTGATCCCTCTCCTAATGTCCTCTTCTCTTCTTACAAGGACACCAGTCAGATCAGATCCAGGATTCCCCCCTTGAGCCTCAGTTAATTTTAGTACCTCTTCGAATGAAAGCCCTAGCTCCAAATACAGTCATGAGGATTAGGGCTCCCCCATATGACCTCATTGAATCTTCGTGTGTGTGTATGTGTGTGTGTGTGGTACTGGGGATTAAATCCAAGGGCATTCTACCTCTGTTCTACACCCTCAGCCCTTTTTATTTTTTTTATTTTGAAACAGGGTCTTGCTAAGTTGCTGAGGCTGGCCTTGAACCTGCAATTCTCCTGTCTCAGACTCCCAAATACTGGGATTACAGGTGTGTGCCACCATGCCCAGCTGACCTCATTTAATCCTTGTTGGTGTGTGTGTGTGTGTGTGTGTGTGTGTGTGTGTGTGTGCTGTACTGGGTATTGAACCCAGGGACATTCTACCTCTGAGCTACACCCAGCCCTATTTTATTTTTTATTTGGAAATAGGTTCATACTAAGTTGCAGAGGACCTCACTAAGTTGCTGAGGCTGGCCTCAAACCTGTGATCCTCCTGTTTCAGTCTCCCAACTCAATTAATCTTAATCAGCTGTCTCCAAATGTGGTTACATTTCAAGGTATGGGGGTGGGAACTTCAACACATGAACTTGCTGGGGAGATATAACGCTCCTATCACGGGGGCCTATCCTAGACAATCTCCTCCCTCTCCTCTCCATAATCCCAGGCTGAGCCTGTGTTTCAAAATGCCATGTAGGAGCAATTCCAGGGAAACCCACAGGCAGAGAACACTGGGCATGCCAGCTAAATCCCCCAGAAGAAAGGTCTTTAGGCTTTCAATATTCCTGCCCTGTGACTCAGGTTATACACAATGCCAAGCACAGCACTGCAAACTTTGCATGCCTGCCTGTCTGTCTGCCTGTCTCTCTGTCTGTCATCATAGTAAGGGAGACTTCTGTGGCAGGAAGGACCTGACCTTGACCGTGGGCTTAGCAGGCCCTCTGGAGGTGTTGTGCAATATCAGCTTTTCCCCCTCTTTTTAAAAAATTAATTCTTTTAACATTAAAAAAAAAGCTTAGACGGTAACAGAAGCATTGTGAGGCAGAGAGAGTTGCAGAGAATCCCTTAAAACCCTTCAACCAGCTTCTTCTACTAATGTTACTATCTTATCTAACGGTGGCACATTTATCAAAGCGAAGAAATTAACTTTGGTATGATACTATCAACCGAACTGCAGACGTTATTTAGATCGCACCATTTTTTTTCACTAATGTTCTTTTTTTTTTATCCTGTTCCCAAATCCAATGCAGGAATCCATTTTGCATTCAGCTTTCCACTTGCTGGATTTTGAAACAAAGGCCCAGAGGCGGGAGAACCTGGCTTGGGCTTTCCCACCCGAAAGCAAATCTGCAGTCTGGCGTGGTGGCGCATGCCTGTCATCTTAGTACTTGGGAGGCTGAGACAGGAGGATCGCAGGTTCCAGGCAGCCTCAGCAACTTAGGGAGGTCCTCAGGAACTTAGTGAGAGCCTGTTTCAAAATAAAAAAATAAAACAGGGCTGAGGGTGTAGCTCAGAGGTATAGTTCAGAGGTAGAATACCCCTGGATTCAGTCCCTAGTAACACACACACACACACACACACACACACACACACACACACACACACACACTGAATCCGGAATCACTTTCTCTCTTTCAGTTTTCCTCCCAGCTTGCACTTTAGAATCCCCTGGGAGCCTTTGTAATTCCTTCTCTGAAGCCTCTACCACTGGCTCTCTAGAGGACAACCCCCCTGTGGCGACTTGTACAGAAATGCAGTGATGGGGTCCCCCCTCCGCAGGGCAGGGACAAGTTCAGGGAGGCTCCAGCCTCCTTGTTGCTGGAATAACCAACTCCCCCATGTATGTCCATGTACTGCTTTGTGTCTCAATTTCCTCCCCAATTAAATGGTGGGAGATTCATACCCATCTCTAAAACGTGTTGGAGATTTGATGAGTTGTATTTGCAAATTAACAGGAAGCAATACGTACTGAGCGACGCTGGCTGCACTTGGCAGCAAACGCCTGGAGAACTTCCCTGCTGGTGCGTGGGTCCCACTTTTAGAGATTCCGATTTTAGGGGTGTGGGGTGCTGCCTGGGTATATGGATTTTAAGACCTCCCAGGGTGATTCTAATGTGCAACCAGGGTCGAGAACCACCGGGTGAAATCAAGATTTCTTCCTAAGCCTTCAAATATACAGCTTTGGCGAAGAAGACTCTGAATCATGACTATTTGGTAGCGGGGAGACTGTGGGTGGGAGAATAAAGCCTCATTATTCCTCTAAAAAATATCAGTATGGCCGGGCGTGGTGGCGCACGCTTGTAATCCCAGTACTTGGGAGGCGGAGACCGGAGGATCTGGGTTCGTGGCCAGCCTCAGCTACTTAGTGAGGCCCTCTGCAACTTAGTGAGACCCTGTTTCAAAATAAAGAATAAAATATAGGGCTGGGGGTGTAGCTTGGAGGTAAAACACCCCTGGGTTCAATCCCCGGTACTGCAAAAAAAAAAAAAAATAAACATCAGTAACTGCAACGTCAACGATTAGCATCTATGTACAGCTCATTGGCGCAGGAATTTATACGCATTATTCTCCCGATGATGACCCCGCAACCCAGGCCCTATTATTATGATCATGACCCAGATGGGATTACCGAAGCTCAGAGAATCCTAACAGCTTGCTTAGGGCTGCACAGCTATTCAGGGTCAGAGCTGGGCTCTAACCCAGGTCAGATTGATGCTGGAGTCTGTGTCCTTAACCATGGTGTCCTGCTCAGAGCAGTGAGGTGGTTGCAGGATGGAAGCCTACGGCCCAGTGGCTTTAATTATGCTAAATAATGACAGATACCGTTCATGGTTCTCCTGCCAGGCGCCAGGCACTGAGCTAAATCTTGCTCCCTCCAACGGTCTTGCGCAGTTGTGGCCTTTGCTATCATTTTCCAGGTGAAACGAGCCCTCAAAGAGACACCGTGACTCACTGAAGGCCTCAAAGCCGGCGTGGGAAGGTTTCCCAGAACCCAGAGGGCGCAGTGGGTGAGGGCGAGCGTGATCCGGGAGGACCTGCGGTTTCCATTAGAAGAAGCGCACCCACTCCATGCTGTGGCCTAAGAGGGGGAGCAAATGCTCCGACCTCTCTCTCCTCCCACCCTCCGATCTCCTGTGGGCATCTCCATCAGCCAAAGCCAACCGGAAGCCGGAGAGCCAGGGAGTTAATTGACATGAACCAGAGACATTCACCTGCTGGGGTGCAAAGAAGGAAGGAAAGGGGGAGCGAATCTGGAGGGGCGGATGGTGCATTTGTTCCAAACCCCGTGCTAACTTGAGTACAGCCCTTAAAGACATCACCTGAGGGAGGTACAGACTGCAGGGAGGGGGGCAGTCTGCACCCCAGGGATTCCAAGGCAGACAGTGCCATTATCAGTAATGCCCGCAATGCTGGCAGCCAGTGCTGATCCCGCTCATACCCCGGGTCCTGCGACCTGATCCAGGCTGGCCACCCCTCCCAGGGTGTGAACACTGATGAGACACGCTCTGTCCCTTGTCACTAGTCTAACCTCCCTGGCATCAACTCCCCGGGGACGAGGGTGTAGTGTTTATAACACATGGTTAATTATTTCTCAAATGAATCAAGCTATCTATCTTAGAACATCCTGGCTGAATAAATCAAAGCAGACAAGGACAGAGAGCTGGGTGACCATGGCTGCTGTCCGTGACAGATTCATGGAAGAGGTCTCTTCAGCCATCCCCAACGTTCACAGGCGATGCCTCTCCTCTGTGTCATTCAGCCATTTCCCAAGCCGAATGAAGATAGATGTCAGATGGGCAAACAGCCTTTGGATTGCTATTGAAAATATTTTGAAAGCTGGACATGGTGGCACATGCCTGGAATCCTAGTACTTGGGAGGCTGAGACAGGAGGATCGCTGGTTCGAGACCACCCTCAGCAACTTAGTGAGATCCTGTTTCCAAAAAAAAAAAGGTGGGGGGAACTGGGTATGTAGCTCAGAGGCAAACCTCCCCTGGGTTCAATCCCCAACCCCCCCCCAAAAAAAATCCATGAAAGGCCAGGCCTTTTTCCCTACCATAGGGATTCTATTCTGATAAATGTTTTTCCTGCTGGGCATGGTGGCGCACACTTGTAATCCTAGTACTTGGGAGGCTAAGACAGGAGGATCGCAGGTTCGCAGCCAGCCTCAGCTACTTAGGCCCTCTGCAACTTAGTGAGACACTGTTTCAAAATAAAGAATAAAAAATAGGGCTGGGGGTGTAGCCCAGAGGTAGAATGCCCCTGGGTTCAATCCCCGGTATTGCAAACAAACAAAAAAAAAAGGCTAACTTTTGCTCAGAGAGGTGGGCAGCTAGCACCCATGTGATACCTTTAAAGTCTTAGAATACCACCTGACAAGGTCTATGTGATGCTTCCTCTGGATGAGGTGAATTTCCATCCAGTTAATGCAAGCTGGCCAGTCTATTTCCCAGGTCACAGGAAGAGTCATTCGAAGTTTATTGAGCATCTACTATGTAAGGAGAAATTAAAGGAGAGGCAAAGCTTTTAGAAACGTATATCATATTGCTTGCAAAGTACACGTCTGTATTTTTTTTACTATGGTGCCTCTCCTCAGTGGGGCCAACTCTGCCAGTGTTTCACCTAATGTTGACTTGGATGGCTGTTTCTTTGAGTACGGGCTGAAGGAACTAGCCTGCAGTTAGCAGCTGTTCTATATTTACCGCAAATCCACATCAGTGAAACACACAGGCCTGCTCCTCCACTGTCCCTGATGTTTGTCTTCCAGAACAATCCTCCTTTTTATATCCTTTTTGTTTTCTTTTTTTTTTTTTTGCGGTACTGGGGATTGAACCCAGGGGCATTCTCCTTCTGAGCTACACCCCCAGCCCTATATTTATTCTTTATTTTGAAACAGGGTCTCACTAAGTTGCGGAAGGCCTCACTAAGTAGCTGAGGCTGGCCACAAACCCGGATCCTCCGGTCTCAGCCTCCCAAGTACTGGGATTACAAGTGTGCGCCACCATGCCTGGCTCTTCCTTTTTGTTTTCAATAATATCTGTTCATGTTTATTGAATATGCACCTGACAGTCTTCTAAATGCTTTACATGTACTGATTTATTTAATCCTCACAACAACCCTAGGAGTGACTACTATTATGAACCTCACTTTTCAGATGAAGAAATAAAAAAAATCAGAGAGGTTAAGGAGTTTTTCCAATGTCATTCTGCGCCTAAGAGGCATAGCCAGGATTTGAACCTACAACTTCGGTTCCAGACCTGAGCTCCCCATGTTGTCCTGAAAGCAGCTCTTTGTGCCATGGTGAAATCAGCAGTGACCACCAACTAGCCCCTGTCCTGTGCTCCCGGCCCAGGGTTCTTTGCATACCTGGGCATCGTCTCCTCGACTGGGCTTCTCTGTGGTTGGCTGGGGCTGCTGCCTTTGCTGATCATCACCTGTTATCCGTGCTAAGCATGGCCACTGAGGCTCCAACCTCATTTCTCCAGTCCATTCAAAGCTTTATTGATCTTGCCTGACATTTGCTTCTCTTCGGCTCTTGGCCCCATGCAGCTGGACAGACGGCTCTGAACCTCTGAGTCACATAGCCACAGCCGTTTAACAAGCTCAGGGATATGGGTTAATGGAGAGGGCGTGGGGTGGGGGAGGGCACCGGTGTGGTGGTTGGAGAAGGGACTCTGGCCTCCTAGGCACCCCCAGAATACTCTCTCCAGAGACTTCTCAAAGGCACTGCCTTAGCACTTTGTGCGTGTATGTGTGGCGCTGGGGATTGAACCCAGGGGCATTCTACCTCTGAGCTACACCCTCAGCCCTTTTTACTTTTTTATTTTGAAACAAGCTCTTGCTAAGTTGCTGAGGCTGTCCTTGAACCTGCGGCCCTCCTGTCTCAGCCTCCCAAGTACTGGGATTACAGGCATGTACCACTGTGCCCAGCAGCACTTTTTGTTTTTAAAGAAGCTTTCTCTGAGATTCTAGAAAACCCATCAGATATACCAGTTCATTAAGGGCTTCAGCAGCAGGTACCATGATTGGACCGTTGTGTCTGTCGGAGATCAAGACAGGGGAGCAGACCCCTGAGGGCCAATACGACAAAGATGTCTGTCTCTGTGGCCCGGAGGTTGACATTTCTTGGCTGGCATCTCAATGTTTGTCCTGTGCTCTCTGATGACCGTGTGCCCGGCCTCCCAAAGCAGGGGATGTGGCAAAAACAAAAGCCTTTTGTCGCATTGCATGAGCGAGTGGATGGTGTCTCACTGTCAAACAGGAAATAATGACTGTTCTCATTTAGGGTTTCTGAAGTCCGGTCTTTGATAAGCTTCCTGGTTGGTGGGATTCAGAGAACAGACTGTGTTTTTGAGAGATACGGCTTGAAGTCATGAGACCTGACGTGCCCGGCATGAAACAGTCACTCGGTAACCATGACAGGGACCACTTCTGCAGGATTTTGTGTGCCAGGTGCCGTTGTAAACATTGAACTCACACTAAACGCATCGAATACGTGTGATCACTCCACGAGGTCGGTACCACTGTTCCTCATTTTATGAATCAGGAAATAGAAGAAGAATGGGGGGTTTTGGTAACTTTCTCTACCTGAGATTTGCACTCAGGTGTCTGGCTGCCAAACGTGTCGTTTTACCCCATACGCTCTGTACACGGCCATGTCTGTTTCTAGTGCTTGCTGGAGTTGCTGACCTGTCACTCAGGTCTACCAAATTTTATGGGCTTTTTAGTTTTGTTAGAGTCCCCAACTGAAACCACCTAGGTGTGCCAAGGTAGAAAAACTGTTGTAGAAGCAACAGTTCTTTTTTAGGAGGGGTACTAAGAGGGCTCTAGATGGCAAGAGTTGGAGCCACATTCAGTCTGACTCAAACTCGAGCTTATGGAGGAAAAAGACAAATTATGCATTCCATATACTGGTCATTTATTTCTTTATTCATGACTTACTACTTTTTTATAGTATTAATTTTTCCCCAGGAAGTTTTTATTGAGTACCTATTACATCCTTGGCTAATATGTCTATTGACTTAGCCACTAAATAATATTTGTTCACTCAAGAGAGAGAGAGGAATGAAGAGTCAAGAATTCCATAGAAGGGGTGATGTAGCCCCAGCAGCCCCACCTGAGACCCTGGTCTCCTGGTCTGAGGTTGATGGCCAGTAATTTGTCCAATGCTGAGATTACCATACTTGGTCTTTGGCCTGTCCTTCTGCCCCAAGCTCTGATCCAAATCCTGGTGTTTCTCAAGCCTCTGAAAGCTTGGATTTGTGCCCCATGGTTTGAAATCTTGAGGACAAATGGGACATTTTCTTACAATGGGGGGGGTGTTCTAGGCTCCTGTTACACATACACACTGTAATCCTCATTATGTGTGGATTGTACATCCTCATTATGTGTGTAGTAGAGCCCAAACCAAGCAAAAAATAAACACAACAAAGCCTTACTAGTTGCTGATCCTAGTGTGATGATTACGGGCAGGGGTTCTGGGCCAGGCTGCTGGGCTCGGCCTCAGCTCCTACTGGCTGTATGACTTTGAACAAGCCAGCTCACTGCCATCAAACTGTGACATGAGAGAGACACGAAGGTTCGGTTGTGTTAAACCCCTGATATTGTAGGGTTGTTCCAGCAGTTAACTGGTATCCTTATGTGCTGGGCCCTCCACCTGGTGCCATGAAAGGGCCTGGTGGACTAGCAGAAGCCTGCTCTAGAGTACCGAGTACCAGGCCTCTCCCACGTGGCAGTGATTCAACATATCAATGGCAAAGATGGCGCTGGCAGACCCCTCGGAGGGAGGTTCCGCAGATAGCCCCACCTAGCCTCAGGAGGGCTATGATAGGCAGTTACCTCCTTCCGTGCTCACAGACGACAGGTGCCTCTACCTATGATAGGTTACAGGGGTGCGTGGTGACCCGACCCGTCGCGTGCCATTGGGTCACACCCTACTGCTTGCGAGTTTCCTGTATAGCCTCTACCATATAAGAGGGATTTGGCTTTCTAATAAACGAGATTGTGCCAGACATGACTCCCGGCTCGTGGTCTTTTTCGAGCTGTCGACGCTCATTTTTCCCTGTCAGTCCGTGCCACTCTCGGGCTGGCTCCGAGACTTATGATCAGTGCAATCAAGGTGGAAAGTTGGAGGGTGGAGAAATGCCGTGTCAGGCACGTTAAGGGTGGGGGCCGGTGCTTTGTGGGTGACTCTCGGGTCTTGAGAGGGATTCTGGGGGTGAAAGTGTCTCTCATTAGAGGTCTTGCTGCAGCCTGCTCTGAGAGTGTTCTGTTTCTTGCTTATTCCTCATAGGTAACAGATTTTTCCTTTTTACCCTCCCCAGTGACAGTGGGTCCTCCGGTGAGCCTGGCTGGTAACATGGTTGGCTTCCTCCACCTTAGAGCTTTTGAGAGAAGGATCCAGGCAGGGACGGTGAGGAGTGTGGAGGGTGGGCTTCAAGCCCTTCTCCCAGGGCACCAGGTCTGCTCCATAAGCCCACACTTGTAAAGCTGAGGGCGACTCTCTCTGACCTCCACCTTGCTGTCCATCCTCGTGTGCTCTGTGGAGGCTGGTCGGAAGAGTCCTTCAGGAAGGCCATGCTTCCCTTGTGTCTGGGACTCCCAGGGCGGCTTCGGGGTCACAAACCCCACACTTGGCCTTTAGCTGATCTTTAAATTATAGCTATGTCTGCTGGATGGTGCCACCTCTCTCTTTTTTTTTTCTGTGAAGTGTATATTCTTATTTATTTATTTATTTTATTAGTGCATTGCAAGCATACATCTTGAAGGATTTCAGGGTGGTTGACGTATACATGCACTCATCGGTCAATTAGCCCTCCCCAATTCCCACCCCCTGCCTCCTCCCTCCCTCCTTCCCGTTTTCAGCATCGTAGTTGACTTTGATATCTTTGTGTAAGTTCATCCTATGCTCCAGTTTGTTTCCCTCTCCTTCCCTCCCATCTCCCCCAGTTAGTTCACCTTCTTCACTCATCTGAGGTTTTTCTTTTTGTCTGTGGTCCCTCCTGTGCAGGGTCGTGGCTCATCGTCCCCTGACCTCAGCACTGGGGTACTATGGGGTGGGGCCAGGGGCTCCCCCTCCCCACATCCCTAGTGCTGGGGTGAGGGGTTTTCTGGGGGCAGGGCTGAGGGCTCACCTGCCCCTTTCCAGTGCCCGGAGGGGGGAGGGATTCTCCAGGGGCGGGGCCAAAGGCTCACCCACCCTGTGTCCCCAGCGCCGGGGAGGTCTCTAGGGGCGTGGCCCAGGGCTCTCCCACCCCGCATCCCCAGCGCGGGAGGGGGATCTCCGGGGGCGTGGCTAGGGGCTCACCCACTCCGCGTCCACAGCGCCCGGGGGGTGTTCTTCGGGGCGGGGCCAAGGGCTAACCCACCCCGTATCCCCAGTGCCAGGGGGTCTTCGGGGGTGGAGCCCAGGGCTCTCCTGCCCTGTGTCCCCAGTGCTGGGGGTCTCCGGTGGCGGGGCAAAGGGGCCCGTCCCATGTCCCCAGTGCCCGGGGGAGGGGTTCTCTGGGGCCGGGGCCAAAGGCTCACCTGCCCCGCATCCCCAGCACTGGGGGGGATGTCTCTGGGGGCAAGGCCAAGGCTCACCCACCTCGCGTCTCCAGTGCTGGAAGGAGGGGTTCTCCGGGGGCGGGGCCAAGGGCTCGCCCACCCCACATTGACAGCACCGGGGGGAGGGGTTCTCTGGGGGCGGGACCTAGGGCTCACCTGCCCCATGTCCCCAGTCCTGGGGTTCTCCGGGGCGGGGCCAAGGGCTCACCTGTCCTGTGTCCCCAGCGCCGGGGGGAGGGGCTCTCTGGGGGCGGGGCAAAGGGCTCACCCGCCCTGCGTCCCTAGCACTGGGGGGAGGGGTTCTCCGGGTGCAGGACCAAGGGCTTGCCCCTCCCACGTCCCCAGCACTGGGGGGAGGGGATCTCTGGGGGTGGAGCCAAGGGTTCACCCACCCCGCATCCTCAGCACAGGGGGAGAGGTTCTCCGGGGGCGGGACCAAAGGCTCACCCGCCTCGCGTCCCCAGCGCTGAGTATTCTCGGCAGGTAGGGCTGAGGGTTCACCCGCCCCTTGTCCCAGCACTGGGTGGTCTCCGGGGGTGGGGCCGAGGGCTCGCCCACTCCACATCCCCAGCACTGGAGGTTTCCGTGGGCAGGGCTGAAGGTTTGTCTGCCCCGCATCCCCAGTGCTGGAGGGAGGTCTCTGGGTGCAGGGGCGGGGGCTTACCTGCTCGTGTTCTTTGTGCTGGGCTGCTGGGGAGGGGGCCATGTCTCATCTACATATGACTTCAGTTCTGGGGTGTTCCAGGACATTGTTGGGCTGCTCATGGGGGGCTGTGGCTTACTGGCTCCTGTTCTCAGAGTTGGGCTGCTCCTGTGTATAGCCACCTCTTCTTTGTCTCTCCTCATTGCACTCATTGCAGGGGCAGAGGCTCACGGCCCATCCCTTGAAACCATCATCGTTGTAGGTGTGGGTCTGGATTGACTTGGGCTTCATCATGTTCCGGAGTTGATTGGTTTCAATGGTGGTCTATAGTCGCTGGTTTCACAAGGATCTGCTGTCTCTTTGCTGTTGGTCTCTGGGAGTTGCGGTGTAGGTGTGGACCCGCATTTTCATTGCTGAGCTGTTCCAGGGGGCCATGCTGTGTTCATCCAGGTCCTCAGTGCTGTGGAGTTCTGCACCAGTGCTAGGCTACTCCAGGGGGGCCATGTTTCACCCGCTCTTTTTCTCAGTGTTGGGGTGCTCCTATGCCTGGCTGCCTCATCCATGTCTCTCCGCGTCACTTTCTTTGCAGGGGCTGAGGTTCGCGTCCTACCCTTTGCAGTCGCCGCCATTGTATGTGTGGATTTTGTTAAACTTGGGCTTCATCATGGTCCGATGTCAACTGCTTTCGATGGTGGACTATAATCGCTGGCTTCATAAGAATCAGCTGTTTCTTTGCTGGAGGATTCCGGGGGCCACCGTGCTGGCGTGGCTCAGCCAGGATGGCGCCTTTGTCTCTGCTCTCTGCTCACCAGGTGAGATGCTTTGAATTCCCTACCGCCCTCCGCTCTTTCCACTGCCTCGCATTCCGCTGCACTTTGTCTCCCATTGTTTTGTTGAGTTTTGGCTGCCCTCATTTTCTTGTCAAGAAGCAGTCTTCCTGCCCGCCGAGCTCCGACTCTCAGAGCTCCGGCGAGACACTGCTTCTCGCTATCCCTCCATCTTGGTTCCCATCCACCTCTCTCTTGAGCTGGGCTTCCTATCCTAACTTCCAGCCTGAACTTCCTATCTGTTTTTCCTGTCCCAATATCCTGTCCAAACTCCCTGTCTTGGTCAGCGTTCACTAGAGTGACAGAACTCACAGAACATGTATATGGTAAAAGGGGATTTATCAAGTCAGCTTACAGTCCAAAGCAGTATAGTCCCAAGTTCCTGACTGCACGTGGAGAGCCGGAGGAACCAGCTCTCAGGTCAAGGGGTTCAAGAGCTGGAGTCTTGGAATCAGAGAGACCACTAATTCAGTCCCAGTCCAAGATGGAAAGGCCAGGAACTCTCTGGAGAAACAGTGGCGAAGGTCCAGTTCAAAGGGCTGAAGGCCGATATCTCAGACAAGAGCAGACGTGCTTTCTTCACGAAGAACCATGCATGCATTCACGCGGCTTCCTCCTTCTTTTAGCCAGGTCCTGCACCTATCAGAACTGTGCTGCCCACATGCAGGGCAGGATGTCCCCTTTAATCCGCCATTACATAAACCATTCATCTCATCAACACGCCAAAGTCACATCATCTTAGGTGTTTTATGATCCAGTTAAGTTGACAATCCAGACTAACCGTCACACTCCTTGTTCCAATTTCCTGTCTCTATTTTTTTGTCCCAATGTCCTGTCTGAACTTCCTGTTCCAAACACCTATTTGCATTGCCTGTTGCAGTAGCCTATTTCCTGTCCCTATATCTTGTCTGAACTTTCTGTTCCAACTTCCTGTCTGTATTTCCTGCCCAATATCCCGACCCAACATCCTGTCTCAACTTCCTAGCTATACTTCCTGTTCCAATATCCTGTCTGTATTTCTGGTCCCAAGGTCCTGTCTGTATTTCCTGTCCCAACTTCCTGTCCTGTCTCTTCTTGGAGCAGCCTCTCTTTTTTCAGATTTCAAGCTACTTGGACACCAGGCAACCTCCGCTCTCTAGTGGGTTCAAGATTAATTATGATTTTGTAGAGTATCTAGAGTTCTCTCTTTTATAGAGTGAAAGACTTCCCTTTTTAGCTTTGTTAGGCAGCTAGATAGACACGAGCAGGTCAGGGCATGATCAGGATGGATCTGAGGGGAAATTAAACAAACCCTCACGAAAGGACATACAGGGGACTCCCCACCCAGCTGGGGTCAGAGAACCGAAGTGATATTAGGAGGCTAAACTTACTGCATGCATACCTACCTTGAATTCACCCAAGATAGCCTCTGGCAGTTATGGTATTGTGTACACTGCCACTTTAGATCCCCCGTAATCCCAGTACTTGGGAGGATGAGACAGGAGGACCAGACTCAGTAGTTTAGTGAGACTCTCAGCAATCTAGCAAGACCCTGTTTCAAAACAAAACAAAACAAAACAAAAACAATAAAAAGGACTGAGGGTGTAGCCAGAGGTAGAATGCTTCTGAGTTCAGTCCTCAATACTACACACACACACACACACACACACACACACACACACACACTACAAAAGAAGACCCCACCCCACTCCCCATGCGGGATTTCACTTAGGCACTTAGGCACCCATGGGAATGTTTCCAACATGGTAAAAACAGCACAGACACAATAAAGCTGTGGCGGGAAAAGAGGTATCACCCCCCCCAAATGACCTCCCCAGACTGAATAAAGCTCGCCACATGTAAAAGTCATCACCCGTTTATGCTCCAGACCCTCTCTCTGAAGCGTAACCCAGCCTCCTCTTATTTTTTTTAAATTTTTTTGCAGTACTGGGGATTGAACCCAGGGGCATTCTACCTCCAAGCTACACCCCAGCCCTATTTTTATTCTTTATTTTGAAACAGGGTCTCACTAAGTTGCTGAGGGCCTCACTAAGTAGCTGAGGCTGGCTGCAAACATGCATCCTCCTGTCTCAGCCTCCCAAGTACTGGGATTACAAGCGTGCGCCACCACTCCCCGCCAGCCTCCTCTTAAACTGTACCCCTACTTCCCTAAATATACTCTTATGTTCCTCTATTCACGCTTTCCTTTTGAAATCTTTCTTATGGTAATAACGAAGAACCGCAGGAAAGATCACCACCCTGTAACAGCCTGAATACACGGAAGCAGAACCATGGAAAATAAATTTTAATATGGAATTTTCTAGTTTTAAAGGTTGGCAAATAAGTTGGGCATGGTGGTGCTTGCCTATAATCCGAGTACTTGGGAGACTGAGGCAGGAGGATCGCAGGTTCGCAGCCAGCCTCGGCAACTTAGTGAGGTCTTCTGCAACTTAGCGAGATCCTGTTTCAAAATAAGAACATAAAATAGGGCTGGGAGTGTAGCTCAGAAGTAGATTGCCCTTGGGTTCAATCCCCAGTACCAGAACAAAAAACGAAAAACAAAGAAACCTCACAAAAAGTTGGTAAATAAAAAGATTTTAAAACACTGTGAAAACTGAAAAAAGCATGCCCAGAGGCCAGATCTGGCTTGTGGGCAACCAGTGACCTATTTATTTGTGATCAGTTGAGTTTCTATCTTTCTGGATAGACTGGGAACCCCTTTGGGTGGAGTGTTTATTTCTCCAGGTGTCCCCTGTGCCTGGCACAGAGCTGGCAGAGATAGGTGCTTTCATTCAATTGCCACCCTTGGTTATTTAATTGGTTATTTAATTAAATTGCCACCCACGGCCCCCTCACACCAACCCAAGACAACACTTTCTTCCAAGGCAAAGAAAGAGGGAGGTTAAAGACACGGTAGGTAAGAAGGGGTTACCAGTTGTTTTGTGCTGGGGGTAGGGTAATCCAGGAAGGTCCTAGAAGAGGCAGGGATTCGTCAAAGCTATGGAAGGTCAGAGAAAGCCCAGTGGAACTGGGTTTCAGATATGTAAATAGTAATGCTAAAGACACTTGAGAACACTGTAAAATGCGGAGGGAAACCCAGAGAGTGGTTGAAAGTTTAATTAACAACTGGGGTCCTCTGGGGGTCTGCTCTTTGATCTGCCTATGAGTTAGTGTCCCCACAGGCTGCTGGGACACTGTTTATTGCAAACTTGGCTAAGATAAGCACAATGTGCTGAGAAGGAGACACTGTGGTTTTGATGTGAAGGGACCTAGAGAGGTTCCCTGGGCTTGCAAACCCTCTCCTCCAGCCCCAGCCCTGAGTTAGGGTCTTCTGCCCACCCAGGACTACTTCTTTCATCCTGTACTCCCTGATCCCTGGCCACTGGCAATCGACAAGGCAGGTCTCCTCCTGGGGCAAGCATCTGGAGAAATTTATAGCCCTTCTGCAGAGAAATAAAACACTGCCCTGTCTGCTCAGGCTTCTAATCGTGCTGGGCTCCTCCCTCTTGGTCCCTCAGAGATGGGATTTTGGGTGACGAGGGAGGGATAGAGGAGGGGTGGGGGTGGGGCCTGGATGGAGAGAAATAGCAATATTCAAAGAGATGCAGAGATAGAGGTAGGATTGATGAGGGCCATACAGGCTGGAGCCATATAGAGAGGAGAGGAGAGGGGAGGGGAGGAGGAGGAGGAAGAGGAGGAGGAGGAGGA
>PVJS01019728.1:0-33399 GCA_004027185.1 Glis glis
TTAGTGAGGCCCTCTGCAACTTCGTGAGACCCGGTTTCAAAATAAAGTATGAAAAATAGAGCCGGGGGTGTAGCACGGAGGTAGAACGCCCCTGGGTTCAATCCCCGGTACTGCAAAAAAAAAAAAATTTCTGTGATGAATGTAATGTATAAGCCAAACAAGAAAACATACATATCAGAAGTGGGTATATATTTATTGCTATTCCATTTTTGGGAAATACTAAATAGTTGTTAAGAGATACTAAGTAATTTCACATTACATAAAATGATAAAGTATGTCATGCTTTAAATCTTCACAATTTAACCTTCAATATTTAAAATTTGGCATTCTTCCTTGAAAATTTACTAATGAAAACAAATTCAAACATCATCTAATCAATAATGATTTTAAAAGACATAATGAGCTAAGTGTTAAGCATGACTGAAATTTACAAATTAATAAACTGAATAAAATCTTAAATGATATCATTAGTGTTTGGTCAAAAAGCAGCCCCATTACCTGTGGTACATATTATCAAATTTGCCAATGATTTTGTGCCATGATTTATAATTTTACAAGAAGCAGCTTAAACCAAAGAGGTTTATATAAAATTGATCTAGTTCAACTCATTATAATAACACTGTATATCAGGACACCTCCATGCATAAGCTATTGTAACCTCCCACTGTAGATTTCCTATCTGGTTATATCAAGAGATGGTCACCCCAACAATTGATGGCATGTAAAACTCTGGTAGTATAAATAACCTTTTGTATACTATTACAGAAGCTTACAAACTGGGTGAGTTGATATCTTTCTAAACAATGATGGTGATCTTGATTACATACTTATGTAAGCCAGAGAACATATTTGCCATGGAGATTTTAAGATCTAAGGAGAGTCAAATATTTCTCTAAGGTGTCAATATTTCACATGGACACACAGCAACATACCTACACACACAAACACACACACACACACACACACACACACACACACATTATAACTTCATGACTATCATTATAAGATACTGAAGATGATCTTAAGAGTAAATGTGTGTTTTCAGTAACATGTAAAATTTTAAAGTAAAATTATTATATTCTTTAATACAAATGCTACCTACCTATTACAGATATCTATAAATTCTGCAGGGAAGCTTTCTTTCTAAAGCAGTATGAAAGTTTCAGTAAATGAGAAACAAAAAAAAACTATTTCACTTGGGATTCAATTTAATGAAAATAAAGTAGATTAACCTCTGGTGCGTTTAATGTTTCAGGCAAAATAAATACAATTATACCCTTGCTATCCTGCCAAAAAAAAAAAAAAGGATTTCAGTAAACCATTTGCAACTCTAGATGATATATCCAGTCTATGAACTATATCAGAAAACATAATGCTGCCTTTGCTCTCTGTTCTTTATTGGGCCCTCATTTTTCAGTAGATAATATTACGCTTTGCGGTGTAGGCCTTGACAACAGCACCCATAAATCAATTCCATATCTCACATTAATCATGTTCTTGTAATCAGTGGCTATTCAACACAAATTTCCATCTCATTTTTTTTGTTGGGAAACAGCCACATTAGAGCTGCGAGCTTGTTCAGGTCTAAGTGATTATAGTGCCGTAATGTAGGCTAACCGTCCACTCCATCCACTCGCCATAGCAGTATTAATGAAATTCTACTGAAACGGAGGCTGTCTACTGTCATTGAGTTGTCCAGTCAGCAGATGCACTGACGGAGGGAACAACTTTATTTTTCAGCCTCCAGTACCTCTCTCATCGAGATGGAAGTAAAGGAAGGAACAGCACAGGCCCATTGCAAACTCCTGCGCCTGAGATCCTTTTGAAGCTTTTGTCTAGCCAAAAAAACTAATCTCAACAAAATATATCTCTGAAAAAATGTACACCTTTCTAACAAAAAGTTTATTATGGGAGCTTAAACTGTTTAATATTCTACAATGACAACATTAGATCTAAGGTGATTTATAATTCTACAATGACAATTTCGAATTTTCAGATTTTACTCATGTTTTTTCATCATTAGATTGATACAAATTTAATTTTGACTAACATTAGACTGAAGAATTTTACAACAGGACATGCTCTCTGATGACAGTGATTGATTCATATTTAAAGGTTTTTTTTATCAGTGCAATCTATATATTTTTTCATACTTAATTATTTTTATTTGGGAGTTACTGGAAACATGGATGCTTCCAAGAATGCTAAGAATCCTAGGCAAAGAAAAATACTGACAGTAATAGTCAAATGGCAACAGCTTAAAGAGAAGTCTTTATGTTTCTTCTTCCCACTGGGGTCTTCTGCTTATACTTGATCCTTATCTCTTATATTGTCCCTTAACCTTTTTGAGACTTTTTGCTTAGGTTAGTAACCACAAGTAGAGGCAATAGAAATTAATTTGTGGTGTGATTTAAATGTGTGTGTGTGTGGTACTGAGGATTGAACCCAGGGGTATTCTATCTCCAAGTTACACCCCCAGCCCTATTTTATTTTTCATTTCAAAACAGGGTCTCACTAAGTTGTGGAGGGCCTCACTATAAGTTGCTGAAGCTGGTCGTGAACCTGTGATCCTCCTGTCTCAGTCTCCCAAGTACTGGGGTTATAGGAGTGTACCACCATGCCAGGCTGATTTTAATCTAAATTTTTTTTTTTTTTTTGCGGTACCAGGGATTGAATGCAGGGGCGTTCTAGCTCCGCGCTATGCCCCCGGCCCTATTTTTTATACTTTTTTTATTTTGAAACCGGGTCTCACGAAGTTGCTGAGGGCCTCACTAAGAGACAGAGAGAGAGAGAGAAAGAGAGAAACAGGGAGAGAGAGAGTGAGAGAGAGAGAGAGAGAGAGCTGAGGCTGGCCGCGAACCCAGATCTTCTGGTCTCCGCCTCCCAAAGTCTGGGATTACAAGCGTGCGCCACGACGCCCAGCTTAATCTTAATTTTAAAAGAAGCTATTAATTCTGATTCTCAGGACAATCCTTTCCATGAATATGTGTTTCCCGATGACAGGAAGCATAAATAGAGCAAATGCAAATAACAATTCAATCCAGTTATGGCACAGAAAGTCAGAACTTTTTAGCCTAATATAGCTTCCATGTTCCACATGTATTTGTAGATGAACAAACAAGATTGTTAATATGATAAAGGAGATATGCACACTCACAGCAATGCCCCTGGAGGTCAGGGGCATTTGTGTGTGTTTGCTATTTACCTAATAGTCTGTTTGCTGTTTACCTAACAATCTGCCTGCAGCATAACTCCAGTCCTTAGCAAAGATGACTCACAGGGCTTCTGGACATATCAAGCTCATTAGTAATATTTCAAAGTATTCTTAGTGATTTCTCCATTCGATTTTGGCTGGTTACAGCAGATACACTAGAATGTTTCATACATGTAAAAGCATGTTTATTAGAAGAAAACAAGGCAGATGTAGAATCAAGTGTTATAAAGGATGTAGGAAATAGGGACTTTTCTATGCTGCTGCTGAGAATATATATTAGTAGCCAACTTTGGGGAGCAATACACAGTAAATGTTTAAATCTTTTAAACCCAGGATTTTCACATGTGACTAAGGATAGACATGCCACAATGACGTCTCAAATATTATGATTGCCCAACAGAAACTAGTTCGGCAACCATTAAAAGGAATAAATAAAATGTTATATTCATAATATAGATCAACATATAAGAGTTAAGTAAGCCGAGCGTGGTGGCGCAGGCTTATAATCCCAGTACTTTGGGAGGCGGAGACCGGAGGATCCGGGTTCGCGGCCAGCCTCAGCTCTCTCTCTCTCTCTCTCTCTCTCTCTCCCCCTCTCTCTATCTCTCTCTCTCTCTACTTAGTGAGGCCCTCCGCAACTTCATGAGACCCGGTTTCAAAATAAAGTATAAAAAAACAGGGCCGGGGGTGTAGCGTGGAGGTAGAACGCCCCTGGGTTCAATCCCTGGTACCGCAAAAAAAAAAAGAGTTAAGTAATTTGCTTATATGCAGATCACAAATACATAATTTTAAGGGGAAAATACAAAATAAACAAAACAACACTACAATTATTTTTGTTACATTCAAATAATCGTATGAAATAAAAGTATAAAGTGAAGAGGAAGCCGGGCGTGGTGGCGCACGCTTGTAATCCCAGTACTTTGGGAGGCGGAGACCGGAGGATCCGGGTTCGCAGCCAGCCTCAGCTCTCTCTCTCTCCCTGTCTCTCTCTCTCTCCTTAGTGAGGCCCTCCGCAACTTCGTGAGACCGAGTTTCAAAATAAAGTATGAAAAATAGGGCCAGGGGTGTAGCACGGAGGTAGAACGCCCCTGCGTTCAATCCCCAGTACCGCAAAAATAAATAAATAAATAAATAAATAAATAAATACAGTAAAGAGGAAAATACATAACACTCATAAATAGAGCCTCAGAGAATTCTAGAGCAAAAAAAAAGTATATCAGCATGTGTGATAAGAGTTCCAAAAGGAGTAAGACAAAAAATGTCAGATACAACAGTTGAATAAAACTAAATCCCAAAGTTGATGGCAACCATTGATCCAAAAGTTGAAAATGTCCACTGAACCCAATTAGTGTATATGCAAAGACCTATGACTAGATACGCTGTTGAAAGCCAAGACATTAAAAAAATTTTATGAAAGTGGCAAGGAGAAAAACAACTCCTCGTGTATAAAGAAACAAGAGTATATAATAAAGTGATTCCTCCTCAGACACAATGGAAGTCAGGAGAGAATCGAATGACATATTCAGAGACCTGAAAGAATACAAAACTGTCAGCCAATAATCTGTGTCTTGCAAAACTAACTTTCAAAAATAAAGGTGACTCAAAACTTAGCAGTACAAAATAAACAATTAGAAAATAAACCAAAGACAAGAACAGGCATTACAGAAGAGAATATACAGATGGCAAATAAACACATGAAAAGATGTTTGGTGTCATTAACCATCAGGGAAATTCATATTAAAACCATGATGAGGTATCACTATACACCTACTTAAAATGACTATAAACATTTTTCATTTTTCTTGTCTTTCCTTTCTTTTTTGTGGTGCTGGAGATTGAACGCAGGGTGTAATGCATGCTAGGCAAGAGCTCTATTTCTGAATCCCCTCCCAACCCCCCCAAAATTTTTAAATAGTGACATTATCAAATACCAATCAGGATGTGGATAAGTTAGATCGATTGCTGGTGAGAATGGAAAATGGTATAGCCACTCTGGAAAACAAATTAAGCACGCAATTACCACACAAGACAGAAATCTCATGCTTCGACATTTATCCCAGGTAAATGAAAACTTATGTTCACACAAATGCATGTACATGAATGTTCACAGCAGATTTACTTGTAATAGCCCCAAACTAGAATCGGCCCAGATGACTTTCAATGGGTGAATGTTAAACAAAGTGTGGTACAAAAGGACTAGTCGGCCTTAAAAAACACAAGATCTTTGCCAGCTATTCCTCTGATACAGGACTAATACCTATAATATGCAAATTACTTAAAATACTTACAACTAAAAAACAAATAACTCAACCAAGAAAAGTGCAATTGAACTAAATAGACATTTCACAAAAGAAGAAATACAAATGGCCAATAAATACTGGAAAAAAAGTTCAAAATCATTAGCAATCAAGGAGATGCAAATCAACACTACACTGAGATTCCATCTAACCCAAATCAGAATGGCAATCATCAATAAGTCAAACAATAAATACTGGTGAGGGTGTGGGGAAATAGGAACTCTTCTACACTGTTGGTGGGATTGCAAATTAGGATAGCCGCTATGGAGATCACTGTGGAGATTCCTCAGAAAACTGAGAATGGATTCACCATACTACCCGGCTATAGCACTCCTGGGTATCTTTCTAAAGGAACTGAAATCAGAGAATTACAGTAATATATGCATATCTATGTTCATAGCAGCACAATTCACAATAGCCAAATTATGGAACCAACCTAGGTCTCCATCAACAGATGAATGGATTACAAAACTGTGGGATATACACACAATGGAATTCTACTCAGCAATAAAGCAAAACAAAATTATGTCATTTGCAGGAAAATGGATGGACCTGGAGAATATTATGTTAAATGAGATTAGCCAGTCACAGAAAGTGAAGAAGCATATGTTTTCTCTAATTTGCAGAAGCTAGGGAGTAACTGGGAAACCAGAGTGTCTTCAGATAATGGAGGGGAAACTTCACTGGAGTCAGGGAGGTGGTCTAGGGGAAAGGAGGGGGGAGAGGAAGGATCAATGAAGGAATTACTTCCATTGACAGTATGTACACTTGTGAGAATAAAAATTCAACCTCAATATCCTGTATGGGGGAGGGGGAGAGTGGGGAGGGAGCTTGGGGAAAACCCACCAAGTGCTGTGTGCATGTATGTCACTATCACTATGATGTATATTATGATGTGAGACTATAATGCAACAATATATATATAAATAAATATATATAATATATATAAATAAATATAAATATATAAATATATAAATATATATATAATATATATATAAATAAATATATATATATATTTAAATTGGGAATGAATCCACCATGTGATCCAGTTATACCACTCCTGGGTATCTTTCCAAAGGGACTAAAATCAAAATATTATAGTAATGTATGCATATCTATGTTTATAGCAGCACAGTTCACAACAGCCAATTTATGAGGCCAACCCAGGTGTCCATCAACAGATTAATGGATTACAAAATTATGGGATATACACACAATGGAATTCTACTCAGCAGATAAAGAACAAAATTATGTCATTTACAGGAAAATGGATGGACCTGGAGAACATTATGTAAAGTGAGATTAGCCAATCCCTGAAAAGTGATGGGTCATATGTTTTCTCTCATATGAGGAAGCTAGAGAGTACTCGAAATACCAGAGGGACTTCAGATAATGAAAGAGAAACTCCAGTGGAGAGAAGGAGATGGTCTAGAGGAAGTGGGTAAGGAGAGGGAGAAAAAATGAAGGAATCAGTTGCATTGGCATTATGCACGTATGTGAGAATACCAATGTCAATCTCCATATCCTGTATGAGGAAGGGGGAAGAACAAGGACAGAGCCAGGGGAAAACCCACCTCGTGCTGTGTGCATGTATGTCACCATCACTATGAACTACATTATGATGTGAGATTATAATGCACCAATAAAAGTATAAAATGTTTTTAAAAAACACAAACTATTCACAGATGCAACAACTTACTGATACTCCAAAGAATTATGCTGAGTGGAAAAAATAATTCCTAATGTTTAATACTGTGTGATGGAATTTATGTAATGTTTTAAATACAATTTTTATAAAGTGGAGAAGAGGTTAGTGGATGCAGGAGGTTAGAGATGGGGAGTGGGGGAGCTAGGAAGTAATGAGTGCAGTCATAAAATGGCTACATGAAAGATCTTATGGTGTTGAATCTGATGGTACTGTCTCTGTTTAGCATCACAGAAGTAATGAATTTGCACCAGACTTCATACATGCATGCACAACATGCACTAAGCACAGAAAAGAGAAATGGAGAGGAAAGAATTGAGATCTACATGGAAGAGAGGCCAGGACAAGTTATTGCACAATTAATGAACAACATAAACAAAAATTGAAATTCATATTTATTTAACTTCAAAGACTGTATTTTATTTCATTACACCAGGATGCTTAGCAAAATAAGTGAAATAATATAAGAAAACAGTGATTCCCAGGCAAACTAGTAAGTATAATCAATGAAATTACTCTGGTATTCTTCCAAAGATATGACATTCTACTGTATATTTCATTTTTATTTCTCTTTTACTTTGGATTAAAGCTTAGTTAGTTATATATAATATTACTCAAAGTAGTTTCCATGTAACTAGAATTGCACTTAATATTTCATGAAAAACAAAAGTATTCTTTAGTTAAAAGACAACTATGGAACTCTTCCTAGCTTCTCTTTTTTGAGAATAATAAATTGAAAGCTCTGAGGATTTCTATGCACATTTAAAGTAAATCTATGTAGTATGCATGTATGTATAGAAAAGCTACATGGTAAATTTTTCTATATAATTTTTTTTTTGCGGTATTAGGGATAGAACGCAGGGGCGTTCTACCTCCGTGCTATGCCCCCAGCCCTATTTTTTATACTTTATTTTGAGACTGGGTCTCACGAAGTTGCGGAGGGCCTCACTAAGTAGAGAGAGAGACAGGGAGAGAGAGAGAGAGGTGAGGCTGGCTGCGAACCCGGATCCTCCGGTCTCTGCCTCCCAAAGTACTGGGATTACAAGCGTGCGCCACCACGCCCAGCTCTATATAATTTTATATGATCTTTCTCATAATTGTACTTGGTAACTCTTTTATTCATAAAACACATGAGTATTCTGCTAAACACTGCCATATTTTGGACAATACTAAGTTATGGTATTGGCTGATAATTGCCTAGGATGTAGCCACCTAGTGGGATATTATATCATAGTGGCTTACATTTTTATTATCTCCCTTATACCTATTTTTCATAGTACCTAATCTGTATCCCGTTGTGAGTTTACATATCTGTGTCCCCCAAGGGATTCATTCCCTTCACTAGATGACAAAGGAACCTGTTGTCAATTGTTTTTGTATCTCTTCCACCCCTGTGTTAAGAATTATGCCTAGAGATCTGTGCAAATTCAATATATCTTAATTGAAATTATGTATTTAAGAATAAAATGAAAGAAAGAAAGAATGAATTACTGAATGAAAGAAATTACAAGAGCTGTGGCTTCACTCTTCTTGCTTTGCTGAGCTCTGCACCAGGGCACAACAAAAAGAATTTTTGAGTGACCGTGATTTCTCCCTCCTTTTCCTACATGCAATTTAGTCAAAGAACACTTGGCATGTCAACTCTGAAATACTGCCAGCCTTTTGCTCTAGCCACTATTTTTTTCCTCTCTGTAATAACCCCCACCAGAAGAGTAGTAAGGAAAGAAAGAGAAGGTTAAACTCAATTCTGTCACATGTTGTTAAAAGTTGGCAGCTCCAGGAAAGGTTTTGTAGTGAAGAGAATTGAATCTCATGGAAAAGGGTCCTACTTGAATCACTGTGAATTTCATATACCTGTGTGTCTCTGGTTTCTAATTATCACTACAAAGTGACAGTTGGCAAGCCTACAGGGTACCTAGAAGATTTTAAAAATTTTATCAAAATATAACATTTAAAAGCTACAGATTTATGTAAATAAAAGCAGAATTTTTATCTTATAATGTTGAGGCTTACTATAAACAGGTGTTATTTTCTCCTTCTCATTATATAAAATATTTAAAATTACGCAATGGTATCTGAAATTCCTATCTTGCCAGGGAACAAGATCTGACTAAGTTGGGTTCAAACAATGGGACAGATTCTCCTCCACTTGTCCCCCAAAAGAACTTGAGTCTTATTGATTTCAGATTAAATAGTAAACTCATGTTGACAGATAGCTTATAAGCAGTAGAGTGTCATTAACTTCTTTATTTTATTTAATTTTAAACAGCAAATTTAAAAACTTTCAATCTGAAGTATTTTAAAAAGTAAATTGTATAAAAAAGAAAATAAAAAAAACTTTGCTCTACTACAAAAGTAGCTTATTGGAAAGTACAAAAGTAGCTTAGTGGAAATTTTTTAAAAGGAAGAAAAATTTTTATAGATCATGATAGTCATAATTTATTTTTTAATCAAAAATGTCATTGTACTTTTATTTTTTTCATTTTTTTTGTGGTACCGGGGATTGAACGCAGGGGCGTTCTACCTCCGCGCTATGCCCCCGGCCCTATTTTTTTTTATGCTTTATTTTTGAAACCGGGTCTCACAAAGTTGCGGAGGGCCTCACTAGGTAGAGAGAGAGAGAGAGAGAGAGAGAGAGAGAGCTGAGGCTGGCCGCGAACCCGGATCCTCCGGTCTCCGCCTCCTAAAGTACTGGGATTACAAGCGTGCGCCACTACGCCCGGCTCTGTCATTGTACTTTTAGTTCATCAATTTTCATAAGAATTCAGAGCCACATTTTAGCGCTGACTACCTCACAGCATCATCAAAGCTTAAACACTTTCCTGACACTCTGAGAAGTTACTTTGTGTCTTCATACAGCCTTGTTGCTGACAGAATTCATTTCTGCAATAAATTTTATGGAGAAACAAATATGCCCCAAATGTGCTAGTTCATGTTTTTCTTGTGTTGGTGACAAAGCATACACCTAAACCCATTAGAAAATTATTCTATTTATAATCCTGTTGTTTCCATTTATGACATTCCATTCCATTTATAACCATGAAAAGCTGATCAATGAGCAAAACACATAATTAGTCTAGTCAAAGAAGTTTATCACAAAGGGGCCCATCAAAGAATCAACAATCTACCAGACATTTGCATTCCTACATTCATTAATAACATGCTATTCCGTAGGCATTTATAGTAAGCTCATATAAACATTTGAATATGTTCTTACATAACTCCTTAACAGAGACTACAAGTTATTTTTAAGATTTTAAGGCTCTTCATACTTTCATAAACCAACTTTTATATATATATGTGTGTATATATATGAGAGAGAGAGGAGAGAGAGAGATGTATATATCTTTATATACATTTAAGTTCTTTATATATACATTTAAGTTCTTTAATGTTCTCTATCTATAAAGGCATATATATATTCTTTAAAATATAAATTATTTGTGCTAGACAAAAGACATTAAAAGAGGATCCTTGTTATTTGATAATAGAATATAAAATTTTTACTTAATGTAGTCAGTAACATAGAAAATATATAAGTATAAAATCTGTATGTTGACATTAATTGAATTTGAGTTATGCAGCATGGATTTGAAAATATATCTCAATGAAAAATGAGTCATGACTGAGTTATTTTTTTCTCTTTAAGCTACCTTAGCTAATTTTTCCCTCAGCTAAAAAAGCTACCAGAATTAAACATTCAGCAAGAGATATACTGAGTGATTCTCATTAATATATGTAGGACAGATATTCATAAATATCAATGTGTACAGAATTTCCATATTATATAATGGGCTTAAATATAATGTACACATGACGCCGGGCGTGGTGGCGCACGCTTGTAATCCCAGTACTTTGGGAGGCAGAGACCAGAGGATCAGGGTTCGCAGCCAGCCTCAGCTCTCTGTCTCTCCCTGTCTGTCTGTCTGTCTCTCTCTCTCTGTCTCTACTTAGTGAGGCTTCCGCAACTTTGTGAGACACGGTTTCAAAATAAAGTATAAAAAATAGGGCCGGGAGTGTACCGCAGAGGTAGAACGCCCCTGGGTTCAATCCTCGGTACCGCAAAAAAAAAAAAAAAATGTACACGTGTCCAGAAAACAACAGGTTGGTATTGGTATACATGAAACCAATTCCATTTTTCTCCTTTTTATTTGCTCCTAAAATATTTAGTATATCCTCAGTATGTTAATTTTAAATGATAATCATATTGTAAAGTCCCTGCTTTCTTTTATCCTTCTGTTCCATCTGGATGATCCAGAACAGAATTCTCCAAACTCTTGTTTAATCATCACTTGCAGAGCAATAGACTCCGGTGATTATTAAAATGCAGTCTTTGGAATCCACAGAAGCCTACACCAGGTCTACAGAATCCTGGGGCCCAGTAATGTGTATATCAATAATATATAATGATTATGATAATGTGTAAAATTTATGGAGAATATAATATGCTCCTAGAACTTTCCTAAACATTTTATATATTTTAAAACAAGTTATCGTCATCACAGTCCAATGAAGAAGCTCTTATTTCATAGATGGGAAACCTAGAAAAGTTAATGAGTTTTGGAGCTCTGATTCTGATGAAATAATTTCAGAATCTCAGCTCTAGACCTCTCATCATAGACACTGTCTCTCTTGGGTGAGCCTAATGTCCAGCCAGATTTCTATACAATTATCTCACAACACTAACCCAATAAATGTGAATGATGCAGCCCACTGAATCACAGACATTTACAGTGTGATGGTTTTTTAAACTAAATGAGAGAAGTAAGAATTATATATATATATATATATATATATGTATGTATATAACACACACACATACATACATTCACACATGTATATATATTCATATTTTGGGTCATTCAGCACACTACTTGACTTCACTAACTATGTGTAGAGCTGATTCTTGTCAAATCCTCCAAATAGGAATTTACCAAAACCATCCCCACTAAAGACACATAGCAAACATTCCTTTTTGGATACTGCCTATTTTTCTATTTTCTATCTTCTAAACTAAATTCTTTCTCCTATTCCCAAGCACATTTCTTAAAGAATTTGACCTCAGTTTTGTTTTTTTTTTTGGGGGGGGGACCAGGGATTGAACCTAGGTCTCCCAAAGTACTGGGATTACAAGCGTGCGCCACCACGCCTGGCTCACCTCAGTTTTTATGAGGAACTCTTATGACCATTAGCTCTACTATATTTTTTACTGTAAGGTTTTTAAACATATTTAAATTCTTAAGTTTACTGTTTGAAATAGCCTGTGACAAACTAAATGCAAAAGACAAAACTATCTTTCTTTTTTCATGAACCCTAAATGAGGTTCAGGTTTCATAACTGGATATTCAGAGATGGACCTTGAGATGAATTGGTAAGAATCAATTTCCCTTTCTTCAAATTAAAATGTATATACATACTGTCCTTTTAAATAAATTAAAATTAAATGAATACAACGTTCTCCAGAGATATTTGCATCTGATGCAGGCTTTGTTCTCTGAGCAAATTACTCTATTAGCCTTCCTACAGAAGTAAAGATTACCTTTTAATTTTTTTGGTTTTAGTTTTCAAATCTGCCTTCTTATAGTCTTTATATTTTTTATGACAGCTACATATCATGGACAATCATTCAAAATCATTCATATCTTTAAGTGGACATAATCCTATCTTCTCCTAAGAATCAAAATTCAAAATGATCTTTCAGTTCTTGAAAGGTTTCACATTCATTGCTGTGTGGGGGGAAAAATAGCAGATCAGGGTCTTGACAGAAATTTTGTTTATTTAAGGGAACGCCAAAACAAAAAAAAAAGTAATTGAGACTTTCTGGAACAAAGAAGAATAAAATAAAAGTTTATTTAAAAACTGGATCCAGGTTCTTAGGGGATTAGATCATGGATTTGCATGGACTTCTATATTTTCTTATAAGCTTTCCCCATATAGGAAAGAACAAGGTGTGTGGTCTTTCCTCCTCAGAGAAGGAGGGAGAGAAGAAAGTGACAAGTGAACAGACAAGGAGGAACATGCCTCAAAACTTCCACATGCATAATCAGATAGTCACATATTTCTATAGGAACCAAGTCACTATTTTTTCCATGATATCCTAAAACTCATTAGGAAAACTGGAGTAGTTGCTATTTTCAGATACTAGACATGGAGAAATGATTTTCCTCTTGATCAGGATGTAGCCTGATCTGACTAAAGAATACCACAAGGTTAAATTTAGCAAGGTTAGATGATAAAACAAAATAGAAATGTGGAAATATAATTGTTTACACAAATTACTTGGTTCTTCTCATTGCTATGACAATATGCACTAACCTGGGAGACTCCTAAAACCAGAAGCAGCAAATGTCACTGTGGCCAGACATGGGATGGAGCCACAAATGTATTGACAAAATTATGTTAGACTTCAACTTTATTTTTTCAGAGACAAAGACAAAAGCTTATTTAAGGAAGTTGGGGATACACATTCAAGGGAGAATGTGGGCCATCTTAAGAGGGAGAGGGCACCTTCAGGGTCTCACAGTTCTTTTATAGGAGACCCCAGTGAGGGGGTGGATGGGGTGCACAGCAGGGGTGGAGGTCTGGAATTCCTCAGAATCCTCAAAGGGTGGTGGCTGGGTGGTGCCTCAGCTTGACCAAGTGTCAAACCTTCCTTATGGATCCTTTGTTTGCCAAGTATCTCAGGAATCTCAGGTGGGGGGATGGGCCATTATGATTAAAAGTATGGGCCTTTTGAGGATTTTTGCCTAAGAAATAACAGAAGTATAAAGTTTCTAGACTTTAAAACTATAGTTTCTCCTTCCTCTCCAGTTTGCCTCCTTTCTACCTATTATTTTTATTTTTCCTATACTACCTCATTTCCACCCTCTGAGACTTGGATCCCTTAATCTTAAAGGTTGATGAAAGGCAAAAGTCTGTCTTCTATAGCATCTTCAAAGCTGACAAGGGAGGAGGGCCCTACCTAGACAGGGATTGGAAGTCTCATCCTAACTGATCTAAAGGTGACAGAGAGGAAAGGACCTAGTTATTGAGTTAAGTTTTTTACAGTCAGGTCAGAAGTTAACATCACTGAAGGACACAGCTCCAGGACCATAAGGATCAGTCTTTTTTCAATAAGCCTGAAGTTTCTGTTGCGCCCATCGTGCCAAGCCTGCCATCAGAGCTGCTGAGTTGACTTTCTGAAAGTAGGGATGATAATAATTCCACATTTGACTCTCCAAAATCAAGTAGAGTCAAAGTTGGTGATAAGTTTTTGAACTTACAGTCTGTTTTCTCATTAGATCTTTAGCAGCAGGAAGTTTGCTTTCATCTCTCCATTTACAATGTCTATAGTACTTAGTACAAAACAGGTTTTTATGTTAAGTATTGTTTTATGAATCAAATGGCAAAAAAAATAAAATGAAAAGTGTTTAGAAATCGTAATCCAGTAGAAAAATGAACGTCAAGAACCAGAAATATAGTAAGGTGCCCAGGGCCTAGAATATGAGATCAAATGTGGGATCTAACATGTGCCATTTTTATTAAGGTTTCTGGCATTTTACAAATTTAGTCTTGTGCATCTTCTAGTGATTTTCAGTATCTAATACCAGGGTGTCTGTGTGTCTGTGTGTGTGTGTGTGTGTGTGTGTGTGTGTGTGTGCACATGGATGTGTTTCTGAGTGTGTTCATTTGGCGATAAAAAGGAAGATGCTTTGAGCATGAACATCCCCATCAGTATCTGAGTTCAAAGGAGAGGCTACAGTCCATTAAATGCTCAGATTAAAGTTTCACTTAGATTCCATCTTGCTGAAGCCTAGGGAGTATGATTAAACCTTAGATGAGTGTCTTAAGGTTAAAATTATTCGGTCAGGCCTAACTTGCTCTAGGCATCATTATGTTGGCCCTGTGTAATTGTATTCCGTTCATCTTGCTTTACTTCACAGAAAAGTAACTTTCTTTTGTTTAGAATCAGCTCTAAACAGTATTTGATTTGGTGTACTCTTCAAAGATGAACCGTAAACTTATTACAGTTTTTGATTAAATCTACCAACTACTGTCTGGATAAACACACTGAATTAGTAATAATGTCAAATATCATAGCACTATGAAAGTTGTTCTAGAAAAAGGCTTCCACTTTAATTTAATTTAATTGTTCATATATGGAACTAAGTGAGTTCACCAAAGTGTGTCCAAGGTGGAGGTAAGATGATACAGTCAATAAAATCTTGAATAAGAAATTAAGTGTTTTTGTCGTTAAATGGAAGTGCAAATTTTGCATCATCCCCAAATGTCAACCAATAGACCATAACAGTCTTCACTAATTCTTAAGGAAATGAGAAAAACCTAAGTATTCCATAAAACAAAGTTTGCTCAATTTAATGGATTATTCATTAATTTGGGATTATATGCTTAATTTTGTTATTAAAATCCTCTCTTTTAATGATGTAACAACTATAATAAAGTAGAGTTTATGGTTTTGATTCATGGAATGTTTTGGGTTTAATTTTTCTTTTTTGCAGTTCTGGGGATTGAACCCAGGGGCATTCTACTTCCAAGCTACACACCCCCAGCCCTATTTTTATTCTTTATTTTGAAACAGGGTCTCACTAAGTTGCAGAGGGCCTCACTAAGTAGCTGAGGCTGGCTGCGAACTTTCAATCCTCCTGTCCCAGCCTCCCAAGTACTAGGATTACAAGTGTGTGCCACCACGCCCAGAGTGGGTTTAATTTTTGAATCACGGGTTTATGAAGAGTATAAATCCTCTATAATTCTAGGAGATTCTTGTTGCCTGATTCTTTTTCGCTTATATAGGGGGAGTGAATAAATGATACTTCCTATAGTGCTCTTGGTTTAGGTTTGGAGCTAAATTGTGTAGAGTATGTAAATTTCAAGTCCAGGTAACCTTAATTATTAATTAGAGCAGAGTAACTGGCATGTCATGTAGAAATTCTGTAAGGCTGAGAACTGTCAAAATGGTGTATTGATATTTAACTTTAAGAGCATATATTAATTGTAAATATAACAATTTTTATTAACTGATTTGGGTAACATGGGTTCAGGCCATTAGTTTGTGAAAAGGAAGTATTCCCATATAACTTTAACCTATGTGAAACTTGGAAATCATATCACCACAATAGAACACTTTTATTAAGAGAAGATATTTCTTAGACCAAAAGTGTTACAAAAGGCTATTAACATATGTAATATAAAATTAACACTTTTCTATGGAACTTATATTCAAAGTTATAATTGAGAATGTCTAGTGTTTTCATAGCTTTTTTTGCAACAGTCCCAGGGGTCTGAACCCCATATTCTTATCAATGAGGAAAAATTCTTTCCAACCTCAACTTCACATTTAATTATTTATTCTTTCATTCAACAATCATGTTGATTGCCTACTCTGCTATGGAAACACAACAGAGAACAAAAAAAATAGTCTTTTTATATTGTACTTAATATGCTATCATGACATTGTCATGAATAACATTTATTCTAAACCAGCCTCTATACTTGACTGATAATTTTGGCCCAAAGAGGCCTCTTTACATAGTGCACAATACTCTAGTATGATGTGTAAGCAAATTGTAACCTAAGAGTATATCCTTGTAACCTAGCAACTGAGTCTCCACCAATCATAGCAGCTGAATCTCCAGCCAATTAGAGGCTGGAAGCTGCCAAGATATGAACATATGAGCAAATGCTGACATAGCCAATCAAGTTATTCTGCATGTCACTTCCTTTTCCCTGGCTATAAATATAACCTATACCTACTGGAGTGCGGTATTCTGAACCATCTTTGATGTAGAATGCTGCCCAGTCGTGGAATCATTCTCTGACTCTAGTTAACTTTGTTAAATTTAGCTGGTCTCAGGTATATTAATGGCAATATAATTTATAACACAATGTAGTGTCAGTTATGTGATAAGTACTATAGGGGAAATATAAAGTCTCCCTTACAGCTTTACAAAATAGCTATGGAAGGTAAGAAGCTCCAGAGTTTTGGAATTTTAGGCATATTCAAAATAGCCACTTCATGGAAATTGAGGCATAAAAACTTTGGATTTAGTGACTTCATAATAACTTCCTGAATAAAATATTTCTGCCTCATCATATAATAGTAGTAGATCATATCTATTATTATGAGTGTCATAGAACAATATAATAAAAATTCTTGATGAAATCACATGAGAGGGTGTCTTATTCTTATAAATAAATAAACTAAGAGCCATGTGCTTTGACAATACTATGCCAATACTGTAATTAACAATGAAAATTTAATGTTTTATTTGACAAAATTACCAGGGATCATGAAAATTTTTAGAAAATGTTGAAAATTCATATAATTGTACTATCAATAATTAATGAATAATGACAAACCAATTAAGGTAAAATCCATCATCTCATAGATAACCTTATATCTACTGTAACTAATTATGCTAATTAGTAATATTACAAGTATTATTACTAATTTATCAGATAATTAAAAATAGTTTTTATGGAAAAATAACAAGTTTTATTTCTAAAGTTTTGTGATAATAGAGGTAAGAGTAATGCAGAAAGAATTGTTATGCTTCAGGAAAAAATTGGGAGAAAATAAAATAATTATAAGATAAAGTAAAATTTTTATTGAATTAATTTAATCACAAAACAAATGTTAGTGACAGTTCAAAACAAATATCCAACACTTTTATGTTTACACGGCACTATTCAAGACTTTCCTTATTAGTGTTTCACAAACTTACTTCATACTCTGTTTGCTACACCTTGATAGACGTACAACATGCTACCTACAGGGGCAAGAATTTTCACTTACAGTTATTAAGCAGTGAATTTTCTTCTGAAATCATAACAAAGTAAATCCAATTTTTAATATCCCTCATACTATTTTAATAAATTGGTAAAAGGTAGATGTCTTTAAGGGCACCAACTATTGAAAATAATTTTGTTCTAATAGAGGAACTTACCAATTCAATCATCAAAATGTCATTTAAAATTAATGCTGTAGAAAAAACATTTTCATTGGCACAGAGGAAATGACCACCTCAGATTTCAGTGTTACTACTTATGATTGTTCTTATTTTGCACTGATAATACTTAAGATTTAGTTATTTTACCTCATGATAGAACATACTAAATTTTATAGTACACAAATATTTGAATATAAAAGAAATTTATGAAGCCATGTTGAAGAGAGAAATCTGCTAAATGCAATATTAGATTAGACAGATAATAGAAGAAACAGCCATGTAAAGAGAGTTGCTGTGTCTCAGGGATTATTTGTTTAGTTAGTTAGTTAGTTCTGAAACTGATGCTTTACCACATAAACTATAAAACATGGTTACTTCTCTGGTTTGCACATGAGTATACAGAAAACACACCTATAAAGGATTTTCATATGTTACGTATATACCTCTTTTCATGTGCAGATATAATCATACTACTTATGTAATCCAGGAGGTAGGCTGTCACATTCAAGATATTAAGATATCAAACATTTAAACAGTGCTTAATATTTCTCTCCTAGTTCTCCTGTGAGATAAGTCAACATTCTCATCTGTAGAAAGATTTAGTAATTGACCTACTTGACATAATTCACAAAAGGAGGCCATTGCAAAAATGAGCTACCCTTAAAATTTTCCTTGTCAATGTGGTTGAAATTGCCCACAATATAATATTAATTGATTCAATTTACAGTTAAAAATAAATAAAACTGTTTTTGGTATTACTCAATTGACACAACCAACTTCCAGGTCCTAGGATTTGGGTTTGTTAGCAGTTATTTTAATATATATGTAAAGAATACATTTCAGTAAATGTTAATAACTAAGTCACACTTTGAGTAACAGTTTTACATTTAGAAAATGTGAGACATGGCTTACTATTTAAACTTGCCACTGATAATAGGAGAAAAATTATTAATTAAATGCAATAGCAAAATATTTTTAACTTTTAAGCAATAAATATTGTAATAAAGCCTAACATATCACAGAAGGTGAAAAATGCTTACTATATTTCCTAGAGTCCATACAAAGATCACCATTAGCTACTTCATTATTTTGGTTAATTATTTAAATATTATTCACTAGAATTCAGAATTTGAAGTTCATTTTGTTATAAACCTTTATAGGACTTATACTTTTTTATGTATTTAATTGTATAATTATATATTATCCACTTCCAGAAGTTGTATAAAAGAACAATTTAAATTATACTATGCTCATGTATGAAGGTACCACTACCAATTTCACCATTATGTATGGGGGGGTGGATAGTGTGGTAGGATCTAAAGGGTGACACACCAAGACCTGTGTACACATTTGTTTGACTTTGAACCTCACTATAACGTATAATTACAATGCACCAATAAATGTATTTTAAAAAGTACAGCTAAATCAAGAAATGGAGTCCAAAAGCATGATTTTGAGGTTATATGCAAACCTATATAATTTCAAATTAAAGTTGTATCTAGAAGATCCTCTTAGCCATGTGTGATGCAGTCAATTTAGGATAAAGAGATTTCTAAGGGATTTTACATAGCTGCCTTATTTGTTCTATCATGGAGCAATAGGTAAGATCATATACATGCCTAATTAGAATATAAGCTTACTAAATTATTTAGTTTTTTGCTCATGTAAATTAAGAGGGAATTTATTTCATTGCTACCCCCACCCTTGTAAAAAATAGATCTGAAATCCTCTCCAATCAGAGCTTGCATGTCCAGGTCATTGCACTTGTGGAATGAAAATGTAGATTAAGCTGATCTGCCCTATCCAATATACTAGAAACTAGATAGGATATAATTCCCAGGAGCAGACCAGCTAGCTGCTATTATGGTACCTTAGACAAAATTTCCATGCATGTGGGCATGTGTAGGAAAATGATTCTTAGGTACTGCGCCATATGCCATTACAATTAAATTTTAAAAATACTTCTGTATGACTGTTTCTCTGTCACGCATTCATTTAGGTTTTACAAAAAGAGCAAGTTTTTAGAGAATATTGTGCTTAGTGAGATTAGCCAGTTCCAGAAAGTGAAGGGCCATATGTTTTCACTCATATGTGGAAGCTAGAGAGAAACTGGGAAACAAAAAGGACTTCAGATAAATAAGAGGATATATTAATAGAATAGTGGAAGGGGATATGAGCAGGGAGATGGGGAGGTGAAAGAGGAGATTTGATGGAGGAAACCATTCAAATAATCCCACGTTCATATATGAAGTTATCGATACACATTTTAATATTATGTATGGGGAATGGGAAGGAGTGGAGTGGGACCGGGAGGAAAACACACAAATGCTGTGTGCATGCTGTTTTATCCCTCTCAACCTCAATATGATGTATCATTACAATGTACCAATAAAAAATAAATAAAAAGAGCAAGCTCTTTGTTTAAATTTAAATATTTCCTAAACCGCATTCTGCTGAACATTTTTCATGAAGATGTCCATAAATGTAGAGGAAAAGATGATTCCTAATCAAATAATTTGGGAGAACCTGCATATCCATTAATATATTAAAGGCTTTGTATAGTAGATAGAGAAATCTGTTTAATTCTATTTAATTTAGTATTTTCCCAAATTTGGTATAGAACTCCTCTGGCTTAACACATAATTCTTGTTTCAGATAATCTTTAATAACACATCACTGGGAAATATTGAGCATCAATTCAGAAAATTTAACCCTTTTTAATTATTTGCATCCTAAATATTTGTCTTGTTTTGTAAATGCATGTTACTTGACGGAATGTGTAGTTTGAGCAGCAGAGGGATCTCTGGTGTTACCATTGCTTTTTCTACATCTGGCCACATTACACCTTATTACTCCTTTAGAAAAATAGGAATTAGCAATTCAGCACCTATATTCACAAGCTTCATCAAATCCACATCTCAGTTCTCCAACTTTACTACCCACCTAGGACCACAGACATGATGTTCTCAACTATGAATTATTTCTAGTGTGAACAGTTTTATAAATACTATCCTTAATCAAGTCAGATTTCAAAGTCATTGCAATAAAACCATAAACTTTTGACATTAAAAAGAATCTTTAAAAGTTATGAATAACTCTCTTAATAGATCAGTAAACATAGACATAGGTAATTAAAGTTTGGGATGACTCACAAATTTAACTCAGTATGAACTCAGGTTGTCATTATTTGCTCTTGCTGCTGCTGTTTTTGTGGTATAGCTTTCATAATATACTATCGAAATCATTTTTTTAAATCTTTTAAAATAAATTGGAACACATTTGCCATTTTTATCTAATACTATAAAGAATCCCAATTACAAATTTCTGTGGTTTGTTATTCTTCACAGCTGTGGCATAAATCTTTCATCTAAAGATGTAGGGAGGCTTCATACGAACAGCTTCATTTCAATATTTTACTGATTGCATGCATGGTATTGTATCTTCATTTTCATTTCTACTTTCAAAGGGCAACACAATATATGTAGATGTCAGGAATGAACTTCAGTGCACTAATGAATAATGCGACCATGAAAATTACTGATGATTGGCTGGCTAGAAAGCACCGTCAACATCTGATAACATGATAGCTGCCTTTAACCTTCCAGGTTAATGACACTGTAATATCATTTTTAAAACTACATTAAGTCTTCTGATATTAGGATTGAAATTATATATGCTATTTTTATCAGAATAACCTGATCTATATATATTTGAGGGGGGTATGGGGATTGAAACCCAGGGGCATTCTACCTCTGAGCTACACCCCCATCCCTTTGTATTTTTTATTTTGAAACAGGATCTCACTAAGTTGCTGAAGGTCTCAGTTTTCACTAAATTGTTGAAGCTGGCCTCAAAAACCTTCAAACCTCCTGTGTCAGCCTCACAAGTACTGGGATTACCGGCATGCATCATCATGCCTGAGAATCTGTATATATTAAGAAGATAAAATAATTCATAAGTTATAAGGGGAGATAATGCAGCATACTGCCCCTATAAATTACCTTTAAATGTTCATTATTTAATCTGGAATTAAAATAAAGCAGTTAGAGATGCCTGCTTAATGAATTGACTATCTTTTCAGGACTATACTCATGGTTATGCCTTTAATTGTACAGACTGGGACAATTTGAGATACAAATTGAATTATCCTGCATTATTTGAATAATTTGTAATCACAGCAGAGCCTGTGATTTATTGGCTTATTGTACATTTGTATGTAATAATCTACTAAAGTCCGTGAATGCCCAACTATACTATGTAACTTTGCTTAAAGTGAAACTTTTCCAAACTTGCCAGTTGCCCTGTCCTGATATACACAATGCAGAGTGGAATATATAAAGGGTTAAGTCAAACATTCATGAAATACATGCACCATTTCCATCATCTGTGGCCCTGATCAAATGTTAGGAAATAAAGCTGAATTGGAAAACATTAGCTCAATGAGTTTAGATTCATAAATGAGGTGGTTATATATACACAATAAGGTTTTGGGAATGTTAACCTCATGTAAAGAAATTCCACATAAGAAAAACAACATAGCCAGACAGCAACGGTTGCTTTCTGCTTTTGTTTCTGTATTTTTGCACCTACAACTTGCTTCTAAGCAAGAGACAGCTTTAGATGCAGCGTAGGGACTTGCAAAACCAGGTCAGCAATCACAAGGGTGATTTTCTCAGGCTCTAAGGAAACAATGAGCTAATAGGATGTTATTAGTTTTATACCTACTCATAATAACTGGATATAGACAGGAGTGTAAGATTATCTTGCAGACAAAATGGCACAGAGGAACAGAGGTATTTGTATTATAGAAAAGAATGATGATAAGTAAAAGATATACAATCAGTGACTGTCTTGAAATCCAAAATATATGAATAGTGGGACAAGTAATACTACTGAAATTTTAAGTAAACCAAATAGGTCTGTCAAATAAAATTATTGAGTGCTATATAAAAGTCATATGCATTGTATACATCAGGCTTTAGAGACATGGCAAAAATTATATACAGTAACAACTCATTTCATTGCAAATTTTGATAATAAAACACTTCATATTAATAACTGTTTTTATAACTAAATCAAATTTGCCTGGGAAAACAAACTTTACATTTGTGGAAATTCTTCATCAGAATTCCTAAAAGACACTAATTGGAATGAAGTCCAGATACTTTCTTTTTCCTAAATCTGCTCTCTTTACTGCAGAGATGTCCACTGATGGTCTCAGTAACACTTATTGTGCATGATTCCGTCCTCTCCTCCCAATCCTGCCAGGGTTGTTTGCATCAGTGGTGGACAGTTGGGCCAGATGGAATCATCATAATTTTTGTATATGGGACTTGGAATATTCCTAGTCAGTGTGAGCTGGTCTCTTTAACACAGAAGGTCAAATTTTGAGCTGTACGGAAGCCATGTACAAAGGGAAGCAAAGCAATCTTGTCTGCAGAGAGAAGGAAGAAATAACAGGACAAAAACAGGAAGCAGAGAGAGAAGGAAACCACAGTCTGGTTCATGGGTGCTCGCCAAATCCTTTGTTACCATTATTTTAAGAATTCAACTGACCTCAGGTTCTTTGAGTTTATAGTAGGTCTTCCCTTAAGCTGGCCTAAGTCAGTTTATATCACTTGTGACCAACTGAAATTTAACAGATGTAATAATAAGTAACTAAATCAGCTTTACTTAACTGTTCCCATCAGACAACTTTGTTAGAACACCTCTACCCTTATAAGTATGCTATTTTATTTCAATCATTTTTAAATTAAATATTCCCCCCTACTCTGACTCTTTGGGATTAAAATCAGAACAACACTTAAATTGTTTTAAGGATAAAGCTTATTATTGGGTATATATTCATCATTGCACCCCTAGTCTATCTAGGTCAGGGTACAAAATGGTTTCAAATGGTAGGTACCTGTTTGGTTGAATAAATACACAAATCAATTAAAAGAATATAAACCAAGAAGAAGAACAGCAACATCACACACTGAATGTTTAACACAGGACTGGCACTGTGCTACACATTGTATGATTATCTCCTTTGAATCCTGATAACAACCCTGTGTGGGGAGTAGTATTATACCTAACATGTAGACAAAGAAACGGAGAAAGAGAGATTAACTAGTTTGCCACATACCAGCTGGCAAGAGGCAGATTCATAGCTTGAATGTGGATTAGTTTATTTTAGTGTTTCCATGTTAACTATACTGCTTCTTAGGAAATAAATATTTATATGTTAGAAATTTTGACCAAACTTAATGGAAAGGTAACCTCAGGATGGTGTATATGTTTGTACAAGTTGCATATTTCAAAACTCTAGGGTATAACAATCAAAACTTATGTATTTTAATAGTCGAAGAGAGGAACTGAGTCCTTTCTACCACTGTGCTTAAAAAAATAAGAACTTTTGGCCAGGCGTGGTGGCGCACGCTTGTAATCCAAGTACTTGGGAGGTGGAGACCGGAGGATCCGGATTCGCAGCCAGCCTCAGCTACTTGGTGAGGCCCTCCACAACTTCATGAGACCCGGTTTCAAAATAAAGTATAAAAATAGGGCCAGGGATGTAGCACGGAGGTAGAATACCCCTGGGTTCAATCCCTGATACCGCAAAAAAAAAAAAGAACTTTTGATAAAATATTTTAAAAAAATAAGAACTTTTGGTAAAATATTTTTGGCTCAGGCTTACATGACACCAAATAAATAGAAATCCCTAAATCCAAATTTTGATATTTTTATACTATTCCATTTTTAGCTAAAATAGTACAGCCTGTTTGGGTCCAAACAATTACCACTGCCTAAAGATTTAGACACCTAATCCTATATCAACCTATAACAGATATAGTTAATGTGAATTTATAGAGACATAGAGCAATGTGCTAGAGGTAAAGACAAAATGATCTTTAGAGTAGAGCAGCTCACAGTATTCACACAAATAATAAGTACCACTACAAATATCTAATTTTCAGTTTGCTCAATACTTAATAAGAGCTGCATTGATTCAGCCTAGGAAGTGGTCACTCCTCTGGGTAGTAATGAAAGGTTTCATGTTGTATAACTTGAGCTGGCCCTTGAAAATGATTAGTATTAAGATGGGCTGTATGGAGAGTAGGAAAGAATATCTCAAACAATTTGTACAAAACGCTAGAGATAAAAATTTCTAGGAATCCTTTGGGGCGTTAAGAGAGAAATCAGTTCATTTGGGGGAAAGTGTGATGTGATATAAGATCACAAAGACAGTAGCAGTTTCCTCGAAAGGACCAAAATTCCAGGCTGAGCAGTTTGGACCATGATTTTCTACATTAGTGCAAGCACTGAACAGCATAAAGGGGAAAAAAAAAGAGAGAAAACAAGGCAGTGAATAGCAAAAGCCTCGAAAAACTTCAAACGCGAGAGGAGTCTTGAGCATTCTCTCTTCCCCTGCTGCCTTTAATGGAAATAATCAACAGGAATGCTGGATGATTACAGTATATTTTTTCTCTGTGGGAGAAAGAGATTATGTACTCAGAACCATAAAGCATTTGCTTGCAAAATTAATTCAAATTGACTTGCATGGGAGCACTGTCACATGAATAGAAAACAGCTGAAGGATGGCTTAAAAAAAAAAAGAATCATCATAAACAGCAATCAAACCACTTGGAAAAATACCTGGTGTTTGGGCCCCAGGGACCTCTGCAAGGCCCAGATTTATTTAACATCTTCATTAATGAATGGGAAGATAAGAGTTTTTTTTAATCATTATATTTACATATGGAAAGAGATGCAAATATCAATGAGAGCAGATTTTTTTTTAAGAGAAAAAAGACTTCAGGCCTGGATTTTGCATGGGCTACACCATTTGGCAGAGAAATATCTAGACAGAGACCTACAAACCCCTTTATAGTACATAATGGAGAAAAGAAAAATATTAGTACCCAATATGAAACTGGTGGGAATTATAATGGAAACAGACATTTGGTAAAAGTTTATACACAGGTGCCTCCTATCACAGGCAAGGTAATGGTAACTTGTATATGACTCTTTGGAAATAAGCTGAAACTCTTTGTTCACATTTGTGCTCCCTGTTCCTTACATAGTCGATTGGAAAAAGCAATAAAAAAATGAGAATTTAAGAGATGGATAGTAAGCTGGATAAAGTGATAAATGAGGAATCTTCTATACACATTGCAATTTGTAGAAATAAATAAAAATAGATAGAGGTTTGAATGGAGGGAAAAAGAAAGATTTCACAGCATTATCTACTAACAGGGAAGAAGAGAGCTCATACTGGAGTAAAACTTTCCTGAAAGAAGTAGTAATGTAAGTTGGGACCTAAATGAAACATTTTTTAGCCAGTTGTAGCTGGATTAAGGAGGACTTAACAAGAGCATAATATGGATGAAATTCACTTTCCAGCTTATATTTATACATTTCCCTATGTGAGAAGTGTGTTTGGGAAGCCACTAAAGAAGACAATATTTGCATTATTTTATATTGGCTTTAAATATATAATCAGAGTGAAAAATACATGTATATGTCAATCCTGTTTGCAGGAATACACTGTGACTACTGCTAACTCATTCTACATATTTTCATATATCAAAAACCAAATGTAACATGTGCCTCATATTCAGAAACAAAGCTAGATATTCTAAAGGACTTACCCCACAATTGCTGAGTTCCCATGTAGGAAATTGAAATGCAAAATTTTGTGTCTTCTAAACTTCAGTGTATGCTTAATGACTATCTTGAATTCCTTAAGTTATTTATTTCAATTACCTTACAGATTAGGCATGGGGTGGGTGGGTGGGTGGGTTGGTTGGTTGGTTGGTTGGTTGTTTTTTCTAAAAAAAATAAAGAATCTGGGTGTGGTGGCACACACCTGTAATCCCAGTACAGGTATACTGGGAGACTGAGCCAGGAGGATCTCAAGTTCCAGACCAGCCTCAGCAACTTAGTGAGGCTCTCAGCCACTGAGTAAGACCCTGTTTCCAAATAAAAAATAAAAAGGGCTGGAGGTATAGATCAGAGGTAGAATGCCCCTGGGTTCAATCCCTAGTACCACAAAATTTATAATGACTATAAAACTACTTTGGGTCAGGAGTATTCTTCATTATAAAGCAGTTGCACTATATATTATAATATCCATTCCCTTTAGAATTGTTTTCTATCATTGTCTAAATAAAGAGCTTTCCTATGTCCACAAAAGTGTTCTTTTTTACCCACACCAGCATTAATCTTTTCGTTGTTGTTATTGTTTGCTTTGTGAACCCAGGGGAATTTTTCCTGGGAGCTACCCAGCCCTATTTTATTTATTTATTTTTTTTTTTGAAACAGGGTCTTGTACATTGCTGAGGTTTTCTTTAAGTTGCTGAGGCTGGCCTTGAACCTGCAATCCTCTGTCTCAGCCTGGGATTACAGGTGTGCACCACCACTCCCTGGTTCTTTAATCTTTATTAGCCTCTCCTTGCTTCAGTGCTTGTCATCATGTTTACCCTTTTTCAGTAGGAAGCAAAGCCAAAATGAGGTTTTGGCAAACCTCCCTCTGCTCATAACCAAAATGTAAAAGATAAGCAGTGTCAATTATGTTTCCCAGTTCCTTGTCTTTAATTTGGGGGACATGAAATCACACATACTTTTGCCAAAATCCAAACATCAAAAAATAGACTATCCAGCTTAAGCTCTTCTTGATTTGGGAGAACCCATGTAAGACTTTAAGAATAGTCACAAAAAAGAAAAAAAGGATGCATTCACAGTCCATTTTGAGTACTCTAAACCTGAGTTATTTTCAACTTCATAGTAAATGTGCAGGTCTTCTATCTCAAAGAAATCAGAGAATAGAACAAAGTAACAATAAAGCAAGAAAAGCCATAAACTCCTGTTTTGACGTAACTGTTACTTAGGGCTTTGACGTAACTGTTACTTAGGGCGATTCCTTTTTCTTTCTCTCCCAGGCAAAGAGCAAGTTATTCAGCTTTGTTTTAGTACAAATAAGACTTAAGTCAATACTCTGAAGTCTTTCTCAAATGAATAAACTATTGTGAATGTTCCTAATAGCCTCTAAAATCACCACAAGAAAATATTTTAAAATAATGTGTACTCTTTTAATTTGACTGGGAGAAGATGATATAGCAAAAACAAAAGCAGAACTTGCAACACAACTCAGAGGTGATGCTCAGGGGAGCACAGAGGTCTCCCCACTGTGCGCTCCAGGAAATACAGAAAACCCAGTGGAGAAAAGACTGTTTCCACCAAAGCAAAGGAGGCAGGTGCATCTTGTGATCACCTATAAATAACACCAGCATGTGGAAAAAAAGAGCAATGGTGGAATTTCTAAGACGTAAGAACATAATCTGCTCTAAACAAACACTGTAACTATTAATTTTATTCTCAATAGAATAAGCCTTAAATCACTTGCTAAAAATTTCCAGGAAACAATGATGTTTACATCCATGCTTAAGACTATATAGATTAATCAATATTAAATGTTCCAGAGAGTGACTGAAACAACTTCAGTATAATTAGAAGGAAGCAAAATACATCTTCAGGGTGTGCACACATAGGCCAGTAAAACCACGAATATGAGATTGGCAGTTTAAGGGTAGAAAGAAAAAGAGGAAAACCAGAGACTCTGTTGTTGTCATCATTCCCATTGCTATGATCAAAATACCCAAAAGGAGCAAATTCGAGGAGGGAAGGTTTATTGGGGCTGATAGTTTCAGACCATAGGGTCAGCTCTGAGACATAAACCATGACATGGTGGCAGCCCTGGCAGAACACATGGTGGAGGGACACAGCTGTCACAACATGGCAGCAGAAAGCAGAGAAAGGGATGGGAGGGGGCTCGCAAACATATATATTCCCCAAGACCACACCCCCAATGACCTGGTACCCCACCTCTGAACCTTGTTGCATTGGGGACATGCTCTCAACACATGAGTTTTGGGGGGACATTTTAAATCCAAACTATAACAGAGTCTATTGGGGTTACTTGTTATTCAGCTAAATAATTCAATCAGAAAGAACATAGATGTATTTCTAAGAGGTTTGTTCATCTACTCTAAATACTTCCATAATTTTAACTGACATTGGATTAATAGGAAACATAACTTTTTCCTTTAAAGAGAAATATTTATATACTTAAAAGTTATTTTTTTCTGAAGTCTAGACTTACAATTTGCTACCATTCATTTGAGAAAGTAGGGATTAGAGAAATGGATTTCTTAAGTTTATAGAGTTAATCTCCAAATCAAAAAATTTGGTATTTAAATTAGTGAAGCCTGGTGGGGTGATGTATATCTGTAATCCTAGTATTTGGTGGCTGAGACAGGAAGATCACGTGTTCATGGCCAGCCTCAGCAACATAGTGAGGCCCTCTATAACTTTGTGAGACCCTGTTTCAGAACAAAAAGTAAAATAGGGCTGGGAGTATAGCTCAGAGGCAGAATGTCCCTGGGTTCAATTCCCAGTACCACACACACACACACACACACACACACACACACAAAGTGAGATAGTCTATGACAAAAATACTCTATCAAGCCACAAAAAAACAGGGGCAACCTTAAATCCATATTACTAAAGAAAAGGATGCCAAAATAAAATATTACATAAAGTGTTATTCCAACTATATAACATTCTAGAAAAAGCAAAACTATTCAAACAGTAGAAAGAATAGTATTTTTCAGGGATGGGGGGCTAAGGGATAAATAGTGGGAGAATGAGATTTTTAATGATGAAGTGTTCTGTATGATCCTATACTGGTAAATAAATGTCATTATATATTTCTTAAAATCCATAGAATGTACAACAGAAAGAGTGAACTCTAATGTAAACTGTGGAAGTTACTGAATAAAAATATATCAGTATTGGATCTATAATTATAACTAATGTACCTCACTAACACAACACATTAATAGTAGTAAAATCAGGGTATTGGATCTATAGTTATAACTAATGTACCCCACTAACACAACATGTTAACAGTAGTAAAATCAGGGTGGAGAGGATATTGAAATAATTTATAGGAACTCTATACCTTCTACTAATTTTTCTGCAAACTTAAAAATAAAGTCTATTAATTAAAAAAATCAAATGGCTCTTAGGCCAAATATTTTTATAATAAAATATCTTGAAAACATAATAAAGGAATGTCAATAGAGTCCATCATGAAATCCGTGATCCTTCTTTTCCTGTAGTCCCATCACTAGAATCTAGTAACAGAATTACTATTACTGTTAGAACTGTGTTGTAATTGGCTAAGGCTGAAAAAGTTTGGGAATCTCAAAATGAAACCTTAAAACAAGGCTGATTTCGAAAATATATGTATTTATTCAAATAAGCAGTGAAATTTAGAACTGAAATTAACTACTCATATTTTATATCAGTAAAGGCTGAAGTCAGTCTGTGTTCTGTTTGTTGCTTGTTTTTGTTTCTGTTTACATGTAAAGGCCATTTCTGGAGTAAAAATTAATTTACAATCCCTCCACTCCCCTTAATTTTATTCAAAGTCAAACTGGAATACTGAGTCCTACATCAGGATCTTAAAGTATGAACACTTCGTTAAATAATCAAATGCCAAATAGATGGCTCAGTGGTTGTTTCTTTGAACTACCAGAGCATTGTTTTCTGTTTATATTTGAAAAGCAGCAATATAAGCAGCTTTAAATCAGCCATTTTTTGTATTTCATTACCTGTTTATCAGTCACATGATGTATTAAATACATTATTTTATTTTGTCCTAAAAACAATACTATGACATAGATGATATAATAGACACCCACCCCACTTAACAGATAGAAAAGTTGAGGTTCAGAGAGGCACCCCATACTGCAATGAATTACAGGAACAAATGAGTGCCATTCGCTCTGGGTTATTTAAAGCTTTCTTTGGGGTGAATTTCCTCTCAATCACCAATTCCTCTTTTGTATACACTGAAAGATGTTCTGGGTGGCACCATCCAGAACCTACTCATGTCTCTGAAGAACTAACCAGAGTAGCTCATCTCTGATTTCAATCACAATCCTGGGAGACCTGGGATGGAGATGGACCATCTCTTACCAACTGCATGACCTTGGGGAAGTTACCCTTACCTAGCCTCATTTTCTTCTTCTACAAAAAGAATACTAATTACCTCTTTGCGCATTGCCCTTGTTAGGACTAAATGTTAATTACATACATTCACATCCTGAAAATGTATTTTTTTTCTATGAGAAGACTGAATTGGGACTAAACGTTAATTACATATATTCATGTACTGAAAGTGTATATATTTTTCATGGCAAGGCTGAATTAAAAAGAATGATATGACACTGCATGTGTCAAATAGAGAACACGTACTTATCCTAGTTGTGTTACAAACGGCTTATGTGACCTTCAACGAATGCTGTCACCTCTCTATCACTTTTGCAGATAAATAGCAAGAACTAGAAAACACTTTACCCACTTTACCACCTTATTCTCTTTGATTACTTATTCTCAGAATCATGCACTCCCTCAAGCTCCAGGAAGTCAGGGATTTTTGTGGTTTTCTTCCCCATTGTAGCCCCAGTGCCTACAAAAGTGACTATCATATACTCAGTGCCTGGTAAATATCTGTTGAATGAGTAAATGCAGAAAATTTGCATAAAAAGTTGCTGTGGCCTAAGACTTCTAGATATGTCTAGAATAAAAAAGGGGGGAAGGAGAATCAAAGTTACTATCATGAAACAGCCAGATAAACAGACAGACCACATACACAATGGCTAAAGAGGACAAGCTGAAGCCCAAATTCAAATGATATGTCCTAATTCAGGCAAAGCACTCAGACACAGACTAGAAGGAAATCATCTCAGCATGTAACCATCAGAACTTTATAAAAAAGCAGAGTCCCTTCTGAAACAATACAAAATCCTGATGCTTGCATAGTCTCAAGAAATAGCTCTTCCCCACTGCCAAGGTCACAGACAGGCAACCTAGTAACCGAAGAGTGTGCAAGGTGGAAAGTGAGTCACAGGAGAATTTGCTTAACATCTTAAAACTGTAGTTTTTACTCAGCTTGGGACTATTGAAGCTATGGAAGGCTTTTGTCTCTGGCTTTCTGAAACATTCAAATAGAGAAACTGGAAATTCAGATTTTATATGAAATCCAATCTTTTTTTTTTTTGCGGTACTGGGAATTGAATGCAGAGGCGTTCTACCTCAGTGCTACGCCCCCAGCCCTATTTTTGATACTTTATTTTGAAACCGGGTCTCACGAAGTTGTGGAGGGCCTCACTAAGGAGAGAGAGAGACAGAGACAGGGAGAGAGAGAGCGAGAGAGCTGAGGCTGGCCGTGAACCCGGATCCTCCGGTCTCTGCCTCCCAAAGTATTGGGATTACAAGCGTGCGCCACCACGCCTGGCTGAAATCCAATCTTTAAGCACTGACAACAAATATAAATATAGAGTATAGGCTTGTATATGAATATATATATATTTATATTCATGTTTGGATTTTCATATTGTATACTTATATGAAATATATACTTATATATACTTATTTCAAATATATACTCATGAAAAATGATGAGCAAACAAAAACCTTTTTGGACTAGTGGGTCTCTTGGTATAAGGAGAATAGACATGCAATAAAAGGTCAAATGTAGAATACTTCCTGGCTACCAACACTGTGCCAAGTTCTTCTTTGGATCACAATTATTTAGTCTTTATTGTAAAATTATCCCTTTGTAATTTATGCTCCATTTTATAAATAAAACAACAAAAAGTTATCCTTCCAATAAATATTTATTGAAGTTCTATTACAAGCCAGGAACTGAGCCAAGTTTTAGAAATGCCATAGAATGGTAAATATGAAATAGCTACAAGAAGCCTAGGAGCATACAATTTAATAAAGAGGATGAACAGAAAAAAGTATAAGGTGCAATGGTTGTTTCTTACAAGTGTGAGGTACACATGTGTGACTATGAGAGAAGAATAACAGTGTTAACAGTGTTTACCTTAGATTCTTGCCCAATTCTTTTTTTTTTTTTTTTTTGCGGACCGGGGATTGAACCCAGGGGCGTTATACCTCCGCGCTACACCCCCGGCCCTATTTTTTATACTTTATTTTGAAACCGGGTCTCACAAAGTTGCAGAGGGCCTCACTAAGGAGAAAGAGAGAGAGGGAGAGAGACAGTGAGAGAGAGAGAGAGAGAGAGAGAGAGAGAGAGAAAGAGCTGAGGCTGGCCGAGAACCCGGATCCTCCAGTCTCCGCCTCCCAAAGTACTGGGATTACAAGCATGCGCCACCACGC
>PVJS01019729.1:0-13888 GCA_004027185.1 Glis glis
TCCTTCCTTCCTTCCTTCCTTCCTTCCTTCCTTCCTCCCTTCCTTCCTTCCTTCCCTCCTTCCCTGTCTTCTCTACCCTGTCTGGTAGCTTTCTTAGCCTCTCTGGCTCCCTCCGCATTTTCTCTCCTGGCCATTTCCCTTAGCACATTCCTAGCATCTTTAATCCTGTCCTGACACCTGCTTCTTAGAGGACCTGGATCAGCATACCAAGTAACTACTAAAGCATGGCCATATGATACGATCTGGCCAATAAGTACAAGGTGAAGTCTACGGGAGAGGGGAGGAGCTTCCAGGAAGATGTTTGTTTGCTCTTAGAGAAGAGACTCACGACAAAATAGTTCTTTTCTTCTGTTTCAGGACCAGTGATTAGTCTAGGTTTTGTGGAGCCTAAAAGTTTATATAATCTGAAGAACCCTCTTTAAGAAAAAAGAAAACATGTAAATCTCATCTTTACAACATTTACAAATGCATATGGCCATCGGGGCGCACCAGTAGCCCTTGAGGGGGCTGTGAAAGTGAGGGACCTTGAAGCTTAGGTTTCATTGGCTTCATGCAAATCTGCCTCTGCTTAGGATGTTGCTATCAGCATGTGATGAGGGGGCAAGGGCAGCCATGCTGGGGCCATGAGGGGAGCCAACCCAAGAGGATGAGCCCATGCAGTGGAAGGAACCAGTCCTTGTTCATATTGCTGAGCGACATAGTCATCCAAGCGTAGCAGTGCCCCACCTCTGGGTTTAGGGTCATGAGAGCTAATGTATTCTCTTATCCTAAAGACCAATTGAACTGGGCTCTCTTATTTGTGGTCAAAAGCGTTTTAACTGGTACAGATGTATTTCTGAAAAGCTTTCTTCTGCCAACCCCACCTTCTGTGCTACACTGGATGAGAAAGAGTGATTCAGGATAAGAGAAAAAGGAGAGGCAAGGTGGCAACTGTCTAGCAACTAGACCTGCATGGCAGAGGTTCCCTTAGAAAATCCAGAAATTGTTCTAAGAATGCAGGGTAAATAAATGATAGAGTCAGAGAATTCACTCACTGCTGGAAAAATAGCGAGGGTCTTGAAGAAGAAATGATATAAACTTTGGTTGTAATAAGAAGCTGTGTGTCAGCAGAGAGACAACAATACTTAATCACATTAGAAGAGCTCTGGGCATCCCTGGTGTAATCAAGGTGGAACAATAATGGAACCCCGCAGGGGGGGACCGAGCCTAGCAGAAACCCCAGGGCTTCACAGCTCACAGAAACCCTTCTTCCTGAGCTGACATAATATTTTCACCCCAAAGCTGATGTCTTTATGGGTCAGCTAATAATAGTCTGTGACATGCATTAAGCCCAGTTTGATGTCAGGCGCTTTACCAGCTCTCTACACAGAGCGTTTTCTTTAATCCTCATAGCAAATTCATGATAGAAGAACTATTATCCTCACTTACAGATGAGGAAATTCAGGCTCAGAAAAGTTAAGGAACTTGCCCACGGGCACACAGCTATGAAATTATGAGCCACAACCAAATCCCAATCATTTGAATAGCAACCACTTTTTTCTTGCCTCATTTTCCTCTTCTTCAAGACTCTCATGGTGCCTCCCACTGTTTCAGTAGAAAAGGACAGGTAGTGAATATTTGCAGCTTTGTGAGCTGGGTAGTCTCTGTCGCAGCTAATCTACTGTGCCGCCGCCACAGTGCAGTTGCAGCCACAGACAATTCATGAATGCGGGGGAGAGGCCGTGTTCCAATAAAACTTTATTTACAAGACAGTAAATAAACGTGGCCGGTGGGTCATTGTGTGCTGACTCCTGCACTATGTCATCACTCACCTGCTTCTCTTATTTACACCCAATGATCCCATCACCCTGCTGCCACTGTGCCGGTGCTGAGTGAGACACAGAGCCCAGGGACTCCAGTTCAGCTGTGACAGCCCAGGTGTGCTACCAGCTGAGAGTCCCCTGAAGCAGCAGCTTCGTTGGCTCACTTGGCAGCTGCTTCTTAAGCCCTTCTAAGCCCTACTGGACCCCTAGCAATGGGCTGCATCATATATATTTGACATTGCTGAGCTACATAATTATCCAACCTCGGAAACACCCCACATCTGGAATAGGGTCATGAGAGCTAATACATTTTCTTATCCTAAAGCCGAAATATATATATATATATATATATATATATATATATATATATTATACATATAATTTGCATAAGGAATATTGCATAATATTATTATTGCATAAGGAAAAATTCTTTTGTGTGTGTGTGGTACTGGGGATTGAACCCAGGGGCATTCTACCTCTGAGCCACACCCCATCCCTTTTTATTCAAAACAGGGTCCCACGAGGTTGATGAGCATCTCACTACTTGCTGAGGCTGTCCTCGAACCTGCGATACTCCTGTTTCAGCCTCCCAAGAACTGGGATTACAAGCATGTGCTCCTTCCAACTTTCCCTGAGTCAGGTGGCACTGACATGGTCATGGGTATTTGGGGATCTGACCAAATGGGAACTTGAGTATAGGGAAACATCCAGTTTAGGTAGAGTGGGATATTTATGGGTTCACAGTCAGTTGTGTTCATGGCCTAGTGGGGGACAGCTTCCAGAACATTTCTACCACCCCCTGTGACATTCACCCATCATCTCTACCCCTGAGGTGCAGGGTTGCAGACCCTGACTCTAAGGTGCTGTGATGGTGTCCTACAGTGCCTGATCCTGGAGGGGAGGGATGGAGAGAAACGAGGTCTGAAATGAAGGAAGGCAGAACCTCATCCGTGGAAAATTCCTTGAATCATCAGACGTGTGCAGCTCTAAGTGGAGAGCTGACTTCTCACCCAAGCTTAATCAAAACAGTATCTCTCTCTCTTCAGGAAAATACTTGATAATGCAGCCCCGTGCAAGGGTGAATGCACCACACATTTTTCTGGGTATTGTACCAGACAGCAAGGTGCCTAATGAGCGCTAGCTATTTTATTTCATTGTGCTTTTATTGTTCTATAAAAGTGAGTGGGAAATAGAGAGTTGATAATGTTGATATTAGTATAAGAAACATAGGTCGCAGGAATGTAATACTGTAAGAGCCAAGAGAAAGTACATTGAGCAGATGGAATCAGCAAATATTTAGTCTCAATCTGACACTTACTGCTGTAAGCTGGACAACCCGTATTCATTTCTGAAGGAAAAGAACAAAATGGAAGAATGCGTGCAAAGCATAGAGGTCGCAACATCCAAGACAGTGCACAGATAGGAATTCCACAGCGTCTCTGCCACTAGGAACAAGCCTCCGCTCCTTAGTTCCTATGACATTTGACACAAACATTGTTAGCTCATTTGTATAAAAGTTAGGCACTGAATAGAGACACATCTCCCTGAACCTCCATTTCCTGACCTGTAAAGTGGGGATCATAATATGATTATTGTGAGACTTCTACTAGGAAATGTTTTGTGAGAATGTTCCCAGCAAAGGGTGGGGTATGGCGGACGCTTGTGTGATTCTCTTTCCCATACTAGGTTGTTGAATGTCGAGTGGAGAGTGGTCATCAAAGGCTTGTTTACCAGTGTTCCCACCATTTCATAGTCTGACCACTGGCTTGGAGGTGATGCTAAGGAACATCCTACCCTTGTCCAGGAAATGACTTAAACCATCTGCAGTAGGTGCAGAGCCCTGGTCTGAAACCAGAATGCTGGCAACACCATGCAGCTAAGTCTATGTCCAGAGTGCTCCTCCTCCGGTACTCTGGAGGAGGTATGAGAAGGAGGAGAAGCACATGGACCCTGTTTGGGAGGGAGGAAATGATGGAGATCCTACTCTCATTGAACTGGCCCTGCACATGACTCTATGAGAGATGGACTTAAGCCATATGCACTTTATCTTTCTGTTCATCCAGCAAGCTGAGAATTATCATCCCCATTTTACAGATGAGGAAACTGAGGCTTACAGGTTCCAAGGGGACTGGCCAAGGACATGTGACATGACAGTAGCAAAGCAGAGCTAGAGCTCAAACCCCCTAAATCCATCCCTAGAGCTCCATGGCACCTACCCCTCCCCCATCACAGATTCCATGGCTCACCCACTGCTCACGGTGAAGGCTTTGGAATGGTTTCCCTGGTCCTGCTCCTCAGCCTCCCACCAAACAAGAGGAAAGACACTCCATAGTTCTGCTGTGGTAAAATCACTCTCTGATAAGCCAAGCATCTAGAAATTCTGTCTGAGGACATTGGGTTGCTTCTGAGGATACAGGACCTTGAATTACAAGTCCAAAGATCTCAATAGAAAAAAAAATAGAAATCCTTAAGAGTTTATCTGGAACAAAATGCTCTATCCCAAATCTTCATTCATTCATTTGTTCACTCATTCATATGTGTCCAGTATGCCCACCATGCATCAAGTGCTATCCTGGGCACAGGGATGTAATGATGACAGGTAAGGTCCCTGTCTTGGCTTGGTTGCTCCAGTGGGGAAGACAGACAAAAAACAGGCAAACAAGTAAAAAAAAAAAAGTATTCTCAGTGAGGGTTAAGTAGCAGTATGAATAAGAAGGTGAGATAGATAGTAAAACTTTGCATCAGGTGGTGCAGGAATGTGGCATTTAAGCTGGCTCTAAAGGATGGAGAGGAGGCAGACAGAGAAAGGTGGAGATGGGGCCAGCTTTTCAGGTAAGGGAACCAGCATGTGGTAAGCCCTGAGACAGGGAGATTCGGCCAGTGTGGTTAGAGCACAAGGAAAGATGGTGTACTGGTCAGCTCCGTTGTTGCTGTGACCAAAATACCAGACAAGAACAATTTAGAGCAGGAAAGATTTATTTGGCTCATGGTTTCAGAGGTTCAGTCCATGGCTAGCTTGCTCCAAGGCAGAAACATCTTGGTGGCAGGACGTGGGGAAGGAAAGCTGCTCAGCTCATGGCAGCCTGGAAGCAAAGGGAGGAAAGGAGAGAGGGAAAGAGAGAGAGAGAGAGAGAGAGAGAGAGAGAGATCAGGGACAGATATAGTCCCCAAGGCCTCCTCCAGCATGCCTCTCTTCTGAACCACACTCCAGATCCACACCAACACAGATGAGAAGGAAGGTCAGAGTTGCGTTTGTACAAGTCGTCATGGTCCGGCTGATCTTTGGCCCTATTGTGATGGTAAGCAGCTTGGATTTCACTCTAGTTGCATATGGGAATCCACTGAGCTTGAAAACGATGACTTTCTAACTATTTTGATGTAGCAGTAAATGGGTAGAAATGGGAACATTTCAATTTGGATGTCCACTCCAAGGTAGGGTGATTGCATTAATAGCCCCTGTTTGTCAGCCCTCTCTACTTCCACGCCCTTTGCCATGTGACCTTCCAATTCCTGTCAGTATTCAAGTTCACCTGAAATCTGGGCTGGGTGTGTGACTTATTTTGGTCAAAGGACTGTTAGCAAATGTAATGCAAGAAGAGACTTGAAAAAGCACCTGCATGTTTCTACTTGTTCTGCCCTCAGCTTAAAGCATATCTGGCCTAGCTAGAAAAAGAAAGACATAGACCCGTGCTGGGAGCCGGTCCTCTTATTCACGGTGATCCAACAGTCAGCCAGCTCCCAGATGTGAATGAGCCTGGCCAGATCAGCAGAGCTGACTGGCTGAAACACAGTGGACCACAGGCATGTGAACGAGGCCAGCCAGACCCAGAACAGTGTGCAGACTGGGGAGGTTAATAAATGTGTATTTTTAGATGTGTATTTTTCATTGAGGTTGTGTGGCTGGTTAATACGTACCCTTATATTGGCAATGGATAACTGATCTGTGCCTCAGCCTGCTTAAATCTAAACCCGAGACCTCAGAAATCACAGAGGTCAGATGAATTGTTTGGATGGTTTTCTTTTAGCATGAACCCCAGAGTTTTGGGGGTTGTCCTCTGTATTGGTCAGGGTTCACTAGACTAACAGAATTCACAGAATGAGTATATGGAAAAAGGGATTTATCAGATCAGCTTACAATGTAGTCCCGAGTTCCGACTGCACGCGGAGAATCAGAGGAACCAGTAGCTGGTCCAGCGGTCTAAGAGCTCTTCGGAGAAACGATGGTGAAGTTTCAGTTCGAAGGGCTGGAGGCCGACGATCTCAGACGAGAGCAGAAGATCAAGAAGCTCTTCAGAAAAACGGCGAAGTTGGAGGCCGACGATCTCAGACGAGAGCAGAAGATCAAGAAGCTCTTCAGAGAAACGGCGAAGTTGGAGGCCGACGATCTCAGACGAGAGCAGATGCATTTTCTTCGGAAAGATTCGCGCATCCCTCTACGCGGTTTTCTCCTTCTTTTATCTAAGTCCTGCACCTATCAGAACCCTGCTGCCTATATTTAGGGCAGGACTTTCTGTTTAATCTGCTGTTACACACCCAAAGTCACATGATCTTGGGTGTATCATGATCCAGTCAGGTTGACACATCCTCCTATTTATTACTTGCCAATGCTTGCACAAGATATGTTGCTTCTCTGAACCTCAGTTTCTTTCTATGTAGAATGGGTTTAATGATCACATCCACCCAGGAGTGTAGTTAGAAGAATCAAATGATAACTGGGCTCAATGGAGCATACCTGTAATCCCAGTACTTGGGAGGCTGAGACAGGAGGATTGAAGGTTTGAGGCCAGTGCGCAGTGACTTAGCAAGGTTCTATTTCAAAATAAAAAGTAAAATCGGGAGTTCCATACCTAGTCTTTTCAGGAACCTCCATACTGACCTCCGTAGTGGTTGTAGTGATGTACAATTCCAACAACAGTGTATGAGAGTTCCTGTTTCCCCACATTCTCACCAGTATTTATTATTATTTGAATTCTTGATGATGGCAGCTCTAACTGGAGTTCAATGGAATCTCAGTGTACTTTTGATTTGCATTTCCATGATTGCTGATGATGTTTTTCATATATTTATTGGCCATTTGCGTTTCTTCTTGTGAGAAGTGTCTATTCAGTTCAATTTCCCATTTTTTACTCAGCCATAAAGAAGAACAAAATTATGTCATTTGCAGGAAAATGGATGGAACTAGAGAATATTATTCTGTGAGATCAGCCAGTCTCAGAAAGTCAGGGATTGTTGTTTTCTCTCACATATTGAAGCTTTAAAGAACATAAGAAACAAAGGGAACTTTGGATAAATGAAGAGAGAGACCGGTAGAATAGTGGAAAAGAAGCCGGGCGTGGTGGCGCACGCTTGTAATCCCAGTACTTTGGGAGGCGGAGACCGGAGGATCTGGGTTCGCGGCCAGCCTCAGCTCTCTCTCTCTCTCTCTCTCTCCCTGTCTCTCTCTCTCTCTCTCCTTAGCGAGGCCCTCCACAACTTCATGAGACCTGGTTTCAAAAATAAAGTACAAAAAATAGGGCCGGGGGTGTAGCGCGGAGGTAGAACGCCCCTGCGTTCAATCCCCGGTACCGCAAAAAAAAAAAAAAAAAAGAATAGCAGAAAGGAATTGGAGGAGGGAAAAAGTGGGGGGGGGGAAGGAGACTTGATGAAGGAAACAGTTCAAATAATGCTATGTCTGAATCTGAAGGTATCACTACCAAACTCACTAACGTGTACGGGGAGGTGGGAAATGCGATGGGGTCTGGAGGGGAACACACCAAGTGCTGTGTGGAAGTTCCAGGAGGAAGGAGATGGGAGATGGCTCTATGGCAGTACAGGCTTTACTGGGATAAAACCTGCAAGGTGGGGGGAGGGCTCCAGGAAAGGATGGAGCCCGTGTCCATGTACAGACTAGAAGCTTGTCTAGGTTGTTTAAGGGGAGAGTCCACAGGTCAGGGGGGAACAGTGGTTAGCCATTGCTAGAGGGATGGTTAAGGGGAGTTGGGTTGTTAGACCTGGGTTAAGCAGGTCAACTGGAATTTTCCATAAGCAGAGGAAAGCAATAAGCCAGGGGCTTGTCAGGCACATCTTAGGCAAGACAATGTGGACATTTTGGTAAGGGGGGGATGAGTTATTTGAGCAAGACTTGGGAATTTCTGGTCAGCAAAGAGACCTGCAAAATGATACAACTTCACGAGATGGGGTCACTTTTGTTCAAGACTCGAACACTGTGTACATGTATATTTATTTGTATCACTTTGAACTTCACTATGACATAAAACTATAATGCACCAATAAAAGTATGTTATAAATAAAATAGGGCTGGGGATGTAGCTCAGAGGTAGAGTACTCCTGGGTCCAATCCCTACTATCACACATACACACACACACACACACACACACACACACACACAAATGAAGTGAGAAAACACTTCATAAATGTTAAATTCTCTCTCTGCAGCTTTTAGTTATAATTATCGACCTCTGGGTGTATGGAAAACAGAGAATAAAAGCAAAGAGAGAATAAAGGCAGGCCTGGAAAGCGTGCATGGGGAAGAGGTACAGAGCATGCGTAGAGCCTCGTGTTGAGAACCTGCTCCGATTAGTAGGCCAAACCTGTCCTAGGGAGGAAGGAGCATAACATGTTTGGGTTGTAAATCACTTTTTAGGTGACAGATTGAAAAGGAAAGACAGAAGCTGAGAAACTGTCAGGCTAGTGTTAACCAGATGCTCAGAGGTGGCCTCCCGGGCCAGCATCAGCCACACAGCACAAGGAAGCACCGCCCAGGAGGGCTCCAGTGGGCAGATCAAGGTAATCAAGGCATGCTCACTGTCAGACAGGGTCCTGAGGCTCACTGGCTGATCGAGGATGAGGATGCTCACACTGGTCAGGCAGCAGCTAAGGATAACCCTGTGTGCTGACCCCACCTCCTGCTTCCTGGGAGGCCCTGCCCCTTATCTCTTAAAGTCCCGCCTCTCCAGCCTCTTTCTGAGTACCAGCTCTAAACCTGACTGGCTCCTGCTCAGAATCTCTCGTTACTCACAGAACTAGCTCAAATGCTCTAGACTGACTCAAAGACCTTCATGCTTTGGTCTCATCCAGCTTCCCGATTTTATTTCCTACTACTCTCCTTTATGAATCCTGGATTCCCACCAAATGGAATGACCCTTTTTCCTTTTACATACTGACTATTTTCATGCCTGTAGGCTTTGCCTGTGCTGACCCCCTTTCTGGCAGCCCATCCTGCAATTTCTACACACCTATCTCCTACCAATTCTTCAAAGCCCAGCAGAAATACATTCTCCTCCATGAGGGAGGCCTATTTTACCTTCTTAGGATAAATAAATCTTTCCCTTCTCCTTTCCTAAAAACGGTCACTTCCACACCTTTTAATATAATTTTTGTTTGTACTTTATCTCCCTTATTGGACCGAGGACTTCTTGAGAGAAGGATTCATCTTTGTATCACCACAATGCTCTGCACAGTAGCAGCTCTCCAATTCACATTTCTTGAACCAATAAACGAATGTATTTCAAAATATCCTTGACATAAAGATGGTCACCATAAGTCACAATCACCAACAATTTTACCATATGATAAAGTCACATTTATCATACTAATTAACCTAAGGGGTACAAACTGAGATGATTAAAGGGATCAGGCAAGTAACATCAAGATGCAAAAAATATACATTATGTATGGTCAAACCGGCTGGGTAAGTACTGTGGCTCATGTTATAGTGTCTGCCACATGTCACAGGGCAGCCCCTGCCCAACACCTGCCAATCATTGCCATTTGGATCTGCATTACCAGTTCAGGTGGTTATTAGAGAAATGTTAGAAATCCGAATATTTATGTGAAATCGTTCAGGTTTTAAAGTTGGCACCTAGCTCAGTTTTTGTGGGGGTGACCAGGGGTTGCACCTAGGGGTATTCAACCTCTGGGCTAACTATTTATTTATTTTTGAAACAGTGTCTCACTAAGTTGCTGAAGTTGGCCTGGAACCTGTGATTGTCCTGTCTCAGCCTCCCAAGTACTGGGATTGTAGGCATGTGCCACCACAACTGAGCAACTAGCTCAATTTTTAACCATTATGCTGCCAGTTTGCAACTTCTGGGTTGGAGAACCCTGTCCTCTGTTTAAGTGAAAATTCTACAAAATTCACTTAGTGGATACGACAGACCCAGGCATAGATGGTGGGCTCTCAGACAACAAGGGTACCCTCTAATGCCTTTGACGCTGGCTCCGTGGTTGGCTGGGAAGGCATTCTGTGGCTTTGCTATGTCTAGGCTTCTCGTTTCTAACCTCAGTCGTCGTCAGGGAAAGCAGAGAGGAGCTTTCTGGGAACTGGCGCTCTCGCTTGCTTGTATTCTGGAGACGACTGCGTTGCTTTCTGCCGACTGCATCTGTTGCTGAGGCTGCTCTCATTTTCCCTCCGTCTCTTGCACTGATCAACCGTTCTGCTGGCTGCTTGGCAGATATCAGAGAACTTCAAGACCGGATCTCCCTGGCCCCCAAACTCTGTATGGTCTCAGTAGCCAGCAGGGCACAGACTCAAAGAACCGAAGGCCAGAAAGGAAACCTCCAAGCCCCACATTGAAGCCTCAGCTCATTCATTTGTTTATCACCACTTAGAGGATTTACAATAATATGTAACAATCTTTATGCTAACAGTGATTATGTATTGAGTGTATAAGCTAGGAATTGTCATAAGCTCGTGGAATTCTCACAATAATACTATCAGGTAGATAACTGCATTTATCAGAATAAGTTAATGGTTATAACAAGACAACCCCAAAATTCCAGTGGTTGAACACAATGAGAGCTTCTTTCTTTTTTTTTTTTTTTTGTGGTACCGGGGACTGAACCCAGGGGCGTTCTACCTCCACGCTACACCCCCAGCCCTATTTTTTATACTTTATTTTGAAACTGGGTCTCATGAAGTTGCGGAGGGCCTTACTAAGTAGAGAGAGAGAGAAGTAGAGAGAGAGAGAGAGAGAGAGACGGGGGGGGGAGAGAGAAAGAGCTGGCCGTGAACCCAGATCCTCCGGTCTCTGCCTCCCAAAGCACTGGTATTACAAGCATGCGCCACCACGCCCGGCTGAGAGCTTATTTCTTGTTCAGGCTGCAACTCCATGTGATTTGGGTTAGCAGGAGAGCTCTGCTCTGTGCAGCCATGCAGGGACTCAGGATCCTTCCACCTGGTTGCTGGACCCACCTCTTGGCTCTCAGGAGTCTTTGCAGCTGGCAGCTGGGCAAAGAGAACAAGGATTGCACATGGAAGGCTTTTTATCAGTCAGAACTGCTCACGTTCTATGGACAAGACTGAATCGTGTATCCATACCTAACTTCAGGTATAGTCAGGCTGTGTGCCCAGAAAGAAGAGGGGACCTAGATATTGGGGAACTCTAGTGGCCTCTGCCACAGGTCACTCCCATTTCCAAGACGAAGGAACTGAGGCTCAGAGAAGTCATGTCACTTGCCAAAGGTGACATGCCACTCAGTGGCAGAGCTGGGCCTCACACTTCTCCTAGTCTGGCATTGACGTCCACCTTTCTCCACCACTCCACTCAGTTCTTCTCGCATCTCCAGTCTATCTTGTACTGCTGGCACCAATGGATGTGATGCGTCCCCTCCCACAGACCGCTTGCATCTGGAGAATGTTTTATTATTGTCATAGCCTCATGGGACTCTGCCCAAAGAGGCTGTCAACTCGTAAGTCACTGGACTTTGCTAAAGTGGCAACACTTTCTCTCCTAGAAAGTGGCTTCTTTCTAGGAGAGAAAAAGGAAGGGAGAAAATCACAGGTGCTGCACACCACACTATCCATCATGGTTGACCTGGGCCACTCTCACACACTCTGTTGGGGTGTTGGCTAGTCCCTATTGTACTTGTACATTGTTTCCCCCACCCCCAGTAACTTGAGAATACATTGAGTCTCATACTTCCAGAATGTTCCAGAGCCTCACCATGGACCAGTACATATCATAAATACCTATTCATGTATTCTGGTTACCTAATTTCTTAGCATCAAGATGGCTTATGAGGTTCATATAAATGTGACATTAGCTACATGAGAGAATTTGGGAGTATAATTAGCTGAGGGTAGGAGATATCAGTGTTTCCCACCTCTGTAGATGGGAAGGTACATTGTGCTTCTTGTAGGAGTAACTGCAACATCACATGACATAGGATACAAATACAGATGGGAGTGAAGAATTTCAAGCAATAACGCAATGTGTCACGTGGCCGTATCTCCACTAGCCAGCACATTGCATTTCATATCAGAGCTACTGAATAAATATCATGTGAATAAATGTATAGATATTTTAAGTCAATTAATCTCTCTGGGTGGAAAAAAAGCAAACCACTGGTTGATGAGGATGAGCTAATGTAGCAGGATAATATATTAAGACATTAGTTTGTGTTTGTTCTTCCTAAACCTTTCCCTTCATGAAGCTCCAGCGGGGAGCCAGGTGGAGGTGGTGTGCTGCTCACAGGCACAGGAACAGAAACAGCCTGCAGCCAAGGGCCCCGCCAAGCTCTTGCTCAGGCCTCAGCTGGGGAAGAGCCAATATTGGTCTCCCTGAAAGAGAAAGGAGGGTAGAGAGACTCTTGAGAGAGAAAGACTTACCCAGCTGGGAAGGGGAGAGATGACCATGGATTCTTCATGTAGTGTGTATGAGTGTGCATGCACGCACGAACACACACACACACATACACACACACAATGTGTCCCTCTTCTTTTTTATTTTTTAGTGTGTGTGTGTGTGTGTGTGTGTGTGTGTGTGGTACTGGGGACTGAACTCAGGGGCACTCTACCTCTGCGCTACACCCCCAGCCCTTTTTATTATTTTGTTTTGAAACAGGGTCTCGCTAGGTTGCTGCAAGTCTTGCTAAATTGCTGAGGCTGGTCTCAAACCTGTGATCCTGATCCTCCTGTCTCAGCCTTCCAAGTACTGGGATTACAGGTTGTAAGAGTTTTTTGGGATGTAAGGACTATTGGATTGTGACGAGTAGAAAGACCCTGGGCCTATCCATGACTATTCCCAAGCCCTGTGAGTGTCCCAGAAGCAGAGACTTGTGGACATCAAGGGTCCCTTCTGCTTAGACAGTGAGAACTCAGACCACCTAACCCTCCAAGATCCTGTTAAGACCTCGGGACATAAGGAGTTCCAAATAAGGTTTGAGATTAAATGTCCCACATCCTGGTAGGATAAAGGTATAATGTCATAATTAAGCTAATTTAAAGGAAATTAAGAAAAATGCTATTTCCCATATACCTGGGTCACAGAACAGTCATTCACACCCATTAAACTATAAAAAAGGATAGCTTGGAATTTTTAAACCAAGGCCTTTTGAGAGATTAACATAAAAATAGTGTTTAAATATTTTGAGAACATTTGTTACCATTTTCATGTGAAACCTTATAAATCTAAAGGCCTGCACAGAGCCCCAGGGAAGAAGTGCTCATAATAATACAAAGGACCTTTCCCTCCATCTTCCAGGGTTTGAGGGCTCTTTTGTAAAACCCACACAATCCCAGAATGTGAAGTTAAATTAGCAATAATGTTTAAATTATGCAGGTTCCCAGCTGTGCTGTGATGTTTGCACACTTTCTAGGAAATGACTAATTATAATTAGTGCTTAAATACAAAAGAGGTGCTGTCATCAAAAGAAAAGGAGAGAAATAACAGTGCTGGCTATTTTCACTTGCTTGAGCTGGGGTTGCTAGCTGAAGGACAGGAGGGAAATGGATGCTGGCTTCCACACTCCATGCAGGAAGATGGATTTAGATGTTCGCAGGTCAAGTGAGGACACCAGACACAGAACAATTCCCAGCTCTAAGAATGCGATGTCAGGCGGTCAGCTCATCAGGAAGGCAGCGAGTAGAAACAAGGGCCCAGCTATCAGCGGAGCTGGGTTCTCGTCCAGCTCTGTCTCATTACTAGTAGAAGGTCATTTAGCTTCCTGGGTCTCAGTTTCCAGAGTTGCAAAACAGAGCCAACCAAGCCTGCCCTAAATGTTATGTTTCTTTCAGAGGGATATTTCTTCCCCTGATACAATAGCCACTATTTTTTTTTTTTTTTTGAGTGCTTTCAAGATGCCA
>PVJS01019729.1:13988-33499 GCA_004027185.1 Glis glis
GCAAAAAAAAAAAAAAAAAAAAAAAGATGCCAGGCCCGACACTGTATCCTGTGGATTGGGAGGAGGGAAGAAACACTGAACCTTCCCTTCTAGCCCCCCTTGGCCTCCCTACTTGCCTTCATCATGGTGGTTTTCACACTAATCGTCTTTCCTAACCCTTCACCATGAAGGGCAGGGCCAGGTCTTGTTCACTGTTGTGTCCCCAGCACCTACCATAGAGTCTGCACATCGTAGAGCCTGGGTAAATATTATTTGGAAGAAAGAAGAGCAGTGCCGTAACTTATATTGATAGAAAATGATTTAAATGCATTAGTCTTGCCTCATCTGCACCATAAACTCTTTGAAAACAAGGAGCGCTTCTGACATTTCTTTTGGCATTTACTAAGGTGCCCAGCAATTCTGAGCATGTAATTATTCCTGTGTTCCCATGAATAATTATTGAGCCTCTAGTATGAAGAAGGTACTTAAAGGTGTGTGTGGTGGCTCATGCCTGCAATCCAAGCTAGCTCAGGAGGCAGGGAGCAGGAGGGTTTCAAGTTCAAGGTCAGCCTGGGCAGTGGAGTGAGACCTTGTCTCAAAATAAAATAAAAAGGGCTAGGGGTACAGCTCAGCAGTAGAGCACCTGCCTCACACACATGACACCCTGGGTTAGATTCCCAAGACAAAAACAAGGGTGCTTTAGCAGGAGCAGAGGGCTAGAATTGAGCAACACAGCCACACATTCTGCCTTGTGGGACTTACATTGGAAAGAAGAGTCAGATCATTAGCAAGTGTCAAACCATCAAACCAATACATACGCAACCACAAACTATGAATAGTACTACGACAAACACTGAAGGCCGCCTTTTGAACACCATCATCCCGTCCTTTCCTTTGCTAACACAGCACTGATTTTATTTGGAGGGCCATCTCCCAGCTCCAGGTGACTAGCCATAGTTTAGTTGAGTTGTCCTAAATTCTCATGGTACTTCCTTTTCCTCTTGCCACTCATTGCTCTGTATAAACATGTGACCTGGTCTGGTCAATAGGCTATAAGGCTAGTGGACTTCCAGGAATTATTCTCCTCCCTCTATACTTGAGGGAAAAGCCTTTTTGCCCCTCTCCCTGTCCTTCCTGCTTGGGATGCGGTCACATGACAATGTGATATGGTCTGTGGTGGCAGTCATCTTGTGACACTCAGGGCACACATTGTTGGCACACTGAGGATGGCAGAGAGGGCAGATGGAACATATCTGGGTTCCTGAGATGCCTTCTGGAGTCTAAAGAAGCCCAAGGAGTAGCTCCTTCTTCTTTTTTTTTTTTTTTTTTGCGGTACCGGGGATTGAACCCAGGGTCGTTCTACCTCCGCGCTATGCCCCTGGCCCTATCTTTTATACTTTATTTTGAAACCGGGTCTCACGAAGTTGCGGAGGGGCTCACTAAGGAGAGAGAGAGAGAGAGAGAGAGAGAGAGAGAGAGAGCTGAGGCTGGCCGCGAACCCGGATCCTCTGGTCTCCGCCTCCCAAAGTACTGGGATAACAAGCATGCGCCACCACGCCCGGCTTAGGAGTAGCTCCTTCTTCTTCTGAACTGGGGGAGAAGTTAGATAATGAAGACAGAGATGAAGGGGAAACTATCATGTTTATAGCCAGTAAATGTTCAGTAAGTGGCTGTAGCTTAATGGGGAACCAGTCGGACCTGAGCCCCACTTTAGACAGACTTAGCACTAGTTACAGACCACACCTGGAGCAACAGAGGAGCTTGGCCAAATTTACCAGATAAACCAATCCTCCTCCCCAGGGGGGAGTGAGTAAAGGCGGAGAAATAACCAGGATTGATAGTGACAGAGCATCCTGTACAGAGAAGGAAACTTCAGGAATGAACACGAAGAACCCCTCCTCACCCCCAGCCACGTGGCTGAGCCACTGCACCGACCTTAGAATTGCCTTCAGACCCCTTATTACTTAAAGACCCCTGGGATTTTTGTTTGTTTTGGGTCCTAGGGATTGAACCCAAGGGCATTCTACCTCTGAGCTACATCCCCAGAACTATTTTTTTTTATTTTTTATTTTGAAACAGGGTCTCACTAAGTTGCAAAGGGCCTCATTAAGTTACTGAAGCTGGCCACAAACCTGTGATCCTCCTGTCTCAGCCTCCCAAGTACTGGGATTACAGGTGTGCACCACCATGCCTGGAGACCCGTTATTGAAGTTACTTTCAGGCAGGTGTTCTGTTCATGGCAGCCAAAAACATCCTAACTGGTCTAAGCGCCAGAAAGGAAAAGCAAAGGCTAGTGAAAGAAGGGACTGCACAAAGGGAACCTTGTTTATATTGGGGCAGGGATGCAGGTTTTCAAGGGGAAGCGTCTCCAAAATTAGGCCACTTCCGCTGACCCTCGAGAACAGGGGAGATGGCGCCACAGACAAAGGAAACAGCAAGTGAGAAGACCCCAAGGCGCATCAAAGGGAGGCCCATGCGGCTGAAGCGGACTCGGTGAGAAGGAGGATCCTGAGATATTGGAGAGGGAGGCAGGTGTTGAATCGTAGCTCTGTCAATGGGACATAGGAGGTGGAATTTCCAAGGACCAGGCAATGAGATGGAGTTTTGTAAACAAGGACATCCATCAAGGAGTCCCCTGTTGGGGGCCATCTTAGCCCATGCAATGAGGTCACCATTTCGGACCGGCTTAACCATGTACACAGTACATGCTAAGTGGAAATTGTCCGCACCCAGACAAGCTTCCTTGGACCAGATGGGACTGAAAGCTAGACATTGATGACCTCCTATTCTCCCTGAAACGTTCACCTTGCCACTCCCTGGTCTTGTGTTTGCCACTCCCTGGTCTTGTGATCTTCTTCCCATTTGCTTTGTTTGAACCTCTATATAAGAAAGGCCTTGACTACATAAGGCAGGAGAATTTGTCATCTTGGATCCCCTCCCCGAGCCCCCCAATTATTAAATTCTCTCCAAATTATTATATCAGACTTCGTGTCGGTATTGTGTGAGAAGGCTATTGACCAGGAAGCTGCCTGGTGCAGCGACCTTCCGGGGCAGGAACCACGGAACAGTCTTCAGGAAGCTGTCTGGTGCAGCGACCTTCCATGGCAGGAACCACGGAATAGTTCTTAGGGAGCTGTTTAAAGCAGCAACCTTCCATGGCGGGACTACGGAGCAAGCAGCGTCCGCCAGAGCAACCCAATAGTCCCCCTGGGAGGGAAGGGAATGGCATAGGACTGGACAGATGGACACGTTGAGGTGCGATGCAGGCTCAACAGCAACTCACCCCAAGGGGCCTCTGGGTCCAGAAGAAGAAGCTTCAAAGCTGTCCCAAGACAGGTCAAAGTGGTCAGAACTCTGTCCCCCACATAGAACCATCATTGTGTGCAAGCCACCTGGGGAGGTGGTACTGCCCCTGGGATGACCCTTGAAAGGGCTAGCAAGCAGAGTGACAAGACCTTCACCGCAGCAGGATCTGGGCAGCCCATCGTACTGTCCTTCTGCCCAGAGTTAGGTAGATGGCGGTCTCAGGACACTGTCTTCCACAAGACTACTGTCACTTCTGACACCAGCTCCCAGCTCAGAGGATTCCCCAAACCACCCTCGGGTTCAGTAATTCTCTAGGAAAAGCCACAGAAATCATTGTTATACTCATGACTATGGTTTATTACAGGATATAGATTAAAATCACCCAAAGGAAGAAACACATGGGGCAGAGGGGGGGAAGTTTCCAAATGTGAAGCTTCTGCCGTTCTCTCGGGAGTCAGGATGTATCACCCTCCTAGTGCCAATCTGGGACAATACACAGAGAATACTGACATGCAGGAAAATTCACCCAAGCTTATGGAGGTACTAATGACTCCCTGATTGACCAGCTGATGGCCCATGTACTTGATCTCTATGTCCAAGTACATGAATACTGTATGACCCCAAGCCCCCACCCTGAGCCACAGGGTAGTCTTTCTGGTATGGCCAAGTTCTGCCAGGATCTCCTATCAGGTATGACATAGATACCTCCCAGGGGGCCAAGGTGAGGGCAAAGGCCACACCTCTCTTTGGGCAAGGTCAAGTTCTTTACCACACACCTTTACACTATGATAAGGCTTTTGGATTATACCCCAAACACAGTGGAAACCACCATAGTGTGGCACAGAGGAGATTCTAAAGAAGTTATTTCTTCTTTTTTATATACTTTTAGTACTACATTGTAATTATACATCATAGTGAGGTTCAAAGTGATAAAAACATACATTCACACAGAACTTGGTGTATTTCCTTCTGTATCCCACTCCACTCCCTCCTCCTCTCTCCCCAAACATGGTAGTGAGATCGGTGGTGATACCTTCATATATGAAGTTATTTTGATTGTAAGATGGTGTGCAGTAGAGAGGACGAGAAGCCCAGATATACTCCTGGATTGCCTTCCACTGTGCTACGTGACCAAGACCACATCACTTCCCTGCTTGGGACCTCAGAATCTATTAAATAAGATGGTTGACCCTCTCTCTGAGACCCCTCACACCTTGTACATGCCTCTCTTACCAGCTTCTCTTACTGGCTTCTTTTCTCTCAGTAGGTTTTCTTTGGGGGCAGTAGTTTTAGCCCAAGCTTTCTCAATCTTGAACTATTTATGCTTTGGGCATTCTTTGTTATGGGGGGCTCTCTTGAACCTTGTAGAATGTCTAGCAGCATCTCTAGCCAATAACACTATGTCCCTCAGTTGTGACAACCAAAAATCTCTCTTCAGACATTGCCAGATGTCCCCTTGGGGCAACATTGCCCAGGCAAAGAATAACTCTTTTAACTTAAAATATTTGAATTATCTGTTTAAAGCAAAAGGTGCATCTTATATGGATTATATGGATTAATTGTTCAAGATCCCTGGGCTTCTGCTTAGGAGTAGGATGGGGACTGAGCCTTAACAAATGTTTAGTGACTTCATGGAGGGAGGGAGGGTTAATAATTGCAACAAGACTTGCACACCTTGAAAACCTGCACAAGAACAACAAATATGGGCGCCACCTCTGCTGCCCTCACCTTGCTCACCAGCTGACTCTTCACTTGGATGTGATGAGTTTTGTGAATAAAATCAAGATCACATCCACCAGGTCTTCCCACCCACCCTCTTACTAAATAAGCTCATTGTCTTCCTTTCTGGCATTTTCCCTGGGCTTTTTGCCAAAGCCGACTTGGCTATTGCCTTCCTATTTTCCACCCAGCTTTAGGCTCTTTGAGTCAGGTTCCAGTAAATATATAGTGTTAGTCAGCTTTCTGTCACTGTAATGAAGACCTGAGACAATCAATGTATCAAAGGAAAAAGTTTATTTTGACATATGGTTTTAGAAGTTTCAGCCCATAATTGGTTGAAATACATACATATATATGTATGTATATATATATTCTTTAAGTCTGAATTTATATGCATTGTGTCAACTTCTGCTCCTGCAGAGGATTAACCATCCTCTAGCCTTTCCTTTTCTGAATCATTGCCCACGTAACAGGAACTCTCAGAATTGGAAGAAATACCTTAGAGTAAAGACACTTAAACATTGGATGCCAGGTCCTGTGGGTAGCATCTAATGGGGCTTCAGGGTCACCATAGTTACCTCTTTCAGCAAATAATTGTTGGTCCCATCTTTTAGAGAATCACTCCTAAGTGGAAGCTACTAGTCTTGTTCTATATGCTAGCCTCTAGGGTTGCCATGGTCACACAAGAGGGACCATTGAGTGGGCCAATTTCTTCCGGTCTCAGTGATTGGTTCAGTGGTGACCATGTGACCTCAGCTGAACTAATCATGTTCAGCTTCTTTCTTTCTAGTCAAAGATTTGGATGATTGTGGCCAGCTGCCCTGCCAGAGAAAGAATCAAAGTCACATAACATGAAATAGCAGAAATAGAGGCAGAAGGATATGATAGCATTTGAAACCTCTTGTGGCAGAGGTCCTAGAGGCCAACCCTCAATCTCCTTGATTATGCACGGCCCCCAAATCCATGTCCTTCCTCATCCCATGCATTAAAATTTTTTTCTTAAGCAAGTTTGAATTGGGCTTCTGATACTCACAGGGGAAAAACTCCTGACCAATATGGATTAAGTCACAGCCCTCATATCCATAGCAATATCAGATATTAGAACAGAAAAGGGTAGTTTTATTCACTTGTTCATGTGATCATTCAAAGAATACGCATCAAGTATCTGCTAGACAAAGATAGTAGAATAGAGATTAAAGGTGTGTCTTAGGATTCAGAGCCTTGGATTTAAGTCCTGGTTTCACATCTCAGTGATACTGGGTAAGTAAACTTGCTGAGCCCAGATTTACTCACATCTTCAAACAGAGGTTAAACATGTCTATATCAAATTGATGTGTGATTTAAATAACCTATTTTAACATGTTTAGCATTGAGCTGAGGATATTACGAGTACCTACAAAATGATACTTCAAAATGTATAGATCATGTACCGCAGAAAGATCAGGGGATTTCCCAAGGTCATTTAGCCATCTAAGGACTCAATCTATCTGTACTTTACTCCAATTTATCAATTTCCCATGAAGTATCAAAGAATTTAGATCTAGCTCACCATCTGTGTCAGTCAGCTTTCTATAACTGTAACAAATACCTGAGATGGTTGATATATAAAGGAAAAAGGTTCATTTTGGCTCATGGTTTTAGAAGTTTCAGTCCATGATTGGTTGGTTCCATTTCTTTTGGGCCTGTGGTGAAGCAGCACATCATGATGGGGGCACATGGCAGAACAAAAGCTGTTCATCCTGTGGTCAGGGATGACCTAAAGATCTCCCATTATGCCACACCTCTTAAACTTTCCATAACCTCAGAGTAGCACCTCCCTGGGAAAGAAGCCTTTACCACGTGAACCTCTGTGGGGACACTTGAGATCCAAACTATCGCATCATCTATTACTTTGCAGGGGTTCATCATTGATGTAAATTTGGCCAAGGAAAGGGCAAGTTTCCAGTACTCCAAACTTCTCCTTCCAACATTCTGATATTTACTGTTTTCCTCAGCTTAAGCAACAGAAGTTGCATTGGCTTAAGCACATGGAGACTTATTTTTTCTCTTATAATTAAATGGTGAGGAAAGCAGGTCAGGCCTGGTATGAGGATTCTGCAATGCCACCAAGGGTCCTGGATCCTCCTGACTGTCTGCTCTGCCATCTATGGATGTGTAGCTTTATCTTCATGGTCTCAGGGTGGCTGCTATACCAGTAAGGATCACTTCCACATTCCAGTCATGGAGAACTAAAGAGAAGCAGGAAGAGGTGATGCCTATATCAGAAAAACAAAAGCTTCTCCACTAAAGATTACATGTCTTATGTCCAGCTATAGGTACAGGGAGTCTGGGGAAGTGACTATTTTTTATCTGGGCACATTGCCACCTTGAAGAAAATCGGGGATCTTTAGGAAGGAAGACAGAGAATGGATGCCGGGTAGGAAACTGGAGGTGCTTTTTGCGCTCCTGTCCTTTCCTAAGCCCCAAAGGACCTCACCCTTTATATCCTAGCGAACTCTTAGTCACAAATAGTAAGCTGTCTATTCATTCATTTACAAATTGTCAAGTACTGTCCTAAGCAATGGGAAATTATAGAAATATAAGACATGGTTTCTGTATTAAAGGAACTCTCAGGCTAATGGAGAGGATAGAAAAAAAATTATTACAATGTAAAAAATGATGAATGGGTTTTAGAGGTAACTTAATAGAGCCACAGGAACACACCCCAGGAGTGACAGTAACTGCTGGCAAAGGCAAGTCAGAGGAAGCTTCACAGATGAGGTGAAGCTCATCTGTGAAGGGCCTTGAAAAGTGAATATGTTAGTCAGGTTAGGCTGTGCTGTGCTATGGTAACGAATAAATCCCCAAATTTCAGGGGATTCACACAAAAAGTTCATTTCATATTCACACAAAGTCAAATGCAGACACACCTGGTCAGTAGTAGGTTCTCCTGGATATCTTTCCACCAATTGGTGACTTAGGGGACCAGGTTCTTCCACTGGTGTCTCTACTGTCCCTTAGGACCTCAGAGTCCTCTCCAGATACTTCAAATTCAGCTGGCCAATGAGTGAAGTGAGAATGTGTGGACGATCGTGAACCGAAAACTGAGCAACATCACCTGCAAGTGTCATACTTCATTTCTGCCCATATTCTATTTGTAAGTACTAGTCACATGGTCTCACCTAGTGCAATGGATACTGGGAAATGTGATCTCTCACTAGGAAACAACTCTTCAATATGGAGAAGTTACACTAAGTTTGTTGACCAGTTAGCTAGTCTCTGCTACTGTTGAAGTTTGCTAAGCAGAGGAGAGAGATAAGAGGCATTTGAAGAAGAGGGAGGGGTTTGTGCAAAATATCCTAGAAGTGTGGTTTATTGCACATACATAGAGTAATTTGCTGTCATTGGGGTTCAGTTGATGAGAAAGGTTGGAGGGTCTAAAAAGAAGATGGGAAAAGTAGATAAATGGGGTAGGGAAAGCCCTTGAAAGAGTTTGAATTACATGCTAGGAATTTGGCCTTATTGCATAGGCCCTGAGAAGACATCAGAAATTTTATATGTGAGCAGGGCTTTGGTGGCTAAGAGGAGGATGGACCAGAGAATGCAGAGACAGGAGGCAGGGACTACATTTGAGAGACAGAGGCAAAAGTTCAAGTGAGAAGTGATGCAAGCCTGTGAGGGGCAGTGGCTTGAGTCTAGAGAGAAGTCTTTGAGCAACATCACGGAGGTAGAGTTGACTGGATACGCCAACCGTGGAACAGAGAAGGAAGCTCCAGTTCAGGACAGTGTGCACCACTCAAATACAACTCTGTCCTGTTCTCCCTTCTTATTTTCTACTAAGGTGACCTACATTGAGTTTATAGGAAAATCAAAGAACTCTACATCACGTTATAAAAGGCGACTGTGTCTAAATGCCATGAGGTTTTGTAAGTTGCACAACAGCTAATGTCAGAGATGGATGTTGCTCTAAAGTGTGGGAAGAACAGAAAGGTTGAAAGTGTTTAGGTAAGACGAAAGTCAAATGAAATAACTTGTCAAATCTTTCCCTTTAGATAGCACAAATGCAATACTTTCTTTTATAATAAAGTTTTGCTTCCCAATTGTGCCAAATGTCTGGTTTCTGCTTCTCTTTCCAGGCAATTTGAAGTTCCAAAGATACTCATGATTCATGGAAATACTCAAAATAGTTAAATTTGGAGGTTGAGGGACATTTTACATACCTAAATAATTCATATTACTCTTATATTCACATAACATGAATGCACTGTCAAACCAACTGTTTATATTGGCAGTTATATGGGTATTGAACACTAGGATTGTAAAAAGTTTAATTTTACATAATTTTAGATTGAATTCCTATTTCAAACCATTAAAAAACAAGTTCAGACATTTAAACAATGAAACAATGAGTATCTAAATCTGGGTATCATTAACACTACTTTGCATTTTGTCTTTGAGTTTTAGTAAGTACTTCTGAATATTTTAGAAGAAAAAAGTTTTTTAAACATGTGAACCATTTAAAACTTTTATATATTGTATAGTTTTCCATTGCTATGAAGCAAATTACCATACATTTTTTCAGTTTAACATAGCACACATTCATTATTTCACTGTAGGTATGAGTTAGGCAAGAGTCTGGGTCTTCACTGGGTTTCCTGCTCAGGGTCTTACAAGGCCACAGTCTTGTCAGCTAGCGCTTCATCTCCGGTGGTTGTTAGCAGAATTTAGCTTCTTCTAATCATAGGATCGAGGTCCTCAGCTCCTGAGACCACCTGCCGTTCCCTGCCATGTGACTCTCTCCATTGGTACTTCCCACCATGGCGGCTTTCTTCAAGGCTAGGAAGAGAGTGTCTCTCCAGTCTTCTAAGAAAGAGTCTTATATAACGTAACCTAATCAAGAGAGTGAGATCCCATTGCCATTACCATTTTTTCTATTAGTTAGAAGCAACCATAAACCCAATAACAATAAACAAATCCTGCCCAAATTCAAGGGGAGGTGGTAACACCATGGTGTGCACTATGAGAAAAAAATTATTGGTGTTACCTTGCAGTCTATCTGCCACATACATTTATCTTTTTAATAAAGGTATATTCAAGGTTTATGTACCTTATTTATTTTATTTATTTATTTTTTGCGGTACTGGGGATTGAACCCAGGGGCATTCTACCTCTGAGCTACCCCCCCCGGCCCTATTTTTTATTCTTTATTTTGAATCAGGGTCTCACTAAGTTGTGGAGGTCTCACTAAGTAGCTGAGTCTAGCCACGAACCTGCGATCCTCCTGTCTCAGCCTCCCAAGTACTGGGATTAAAAGCAAGCACCACCATGCCCGGCTAGGTTTATGTAGTTTAAAACAGTAACATTTTATTTTTAAATGCAAAATCATTTTCATTAATTATTTCAAAATGCAAGATCATTACTACCAATCAAAAACAAACGAGATGAAAATCTTGAGTGAAACAACATTTTTAGTGATTTTGCTAAAATGAAAGCAGGAAAGATAAATGTTAGGGAATGAATTGATAATAATTTATGAATTATGTACATCTCAATTTCACTACTCATCCCAAATCATTGTTCCAACAGAACACGCAGAACTGTGTAAAAATAGAGTCCAGTCATCTTTGACATTCTACCAATTTTTAATTATTTATACACCATAGCTTTATGCTGATTTTTTATTTTGTCATTATGAAAGTTTATTCATAAAGGTAGAAGAGAACATATTTTACTTACCAGTTTTCTAGCTTCATTTCTAATATAAAACTTTTGAACAAAGAGTGGTGACCGTCCACTTTGACTACTGCCCTGGGTCTTACTAATTAAGAGTGGGCTTAATCTTGCAACATCCTCACTTAATTCTGCACTCACACCAATTCTTTCTAAAAAGCAGGCTTTAAATACCTATCTGTTCATAAATTTTCTTTGTGAAAAAATACAAATGTGCAGAGAGAAGAAAATCCATAATCCCATTAATCGGAGATAATTACCTGATATTTTGATGTAAATTTGCTTCTGCACTCCCCTCCTCCCAAGTATGGATATGTCATAATTCATCTACCCAATACTATATTATTAGACATTTAGTATTTGTCCTTTTCATGAAACTTTGGGCACATTTGACATTTTTTTTCTTCAATTAACCTGTTGGGTTAACGGGTATGCACATTTTAAAGGATTCTGGCATATATTGTCAAATTGCCTTCCATACACTAATTTTCTTAAACCTGAGTTTCTCGTTGTTATTCGAGAACTTATAGTGAATGGTTTCCTGTGGTCAAGTGTCTGTGGCATTTAGCGACCTCCTTTATGGCATTCAGGAACCAATGCATAAATTGGCTCCAGCTTTTCTTTTTACATTTATTTCCTACCGAACCCCATAAGCATCCATTCTGTCAACCAAGATGCTCTATTCATTTCTCCCCTGGACTTTTGTTTGTGTTCCTCCTGGCCCACTTTCTAACTAAATCCTACTTTAAGAACTAACTCAAATGTAATGACTCTTTTTCTAGGAATTTCCATGTCAGGATAGTCATTTATTCTCTAAATTCTCATGGCTCTTGTGGCTCTTCCACTGTTTCATCTGGGTTAGTTATGTTTCCCTGGCTAGCTGGAGACACCTTGGCAAATGCCAAGATTACTATACTGAAAAGTAGAATTCCAGAAAGGAAAGTGAGTCTCACAGCCTGCCAACATGTGTTCACTGTGATTAAGCTTATCAGATTAATGTCATTTCCTCTTTAGAAGGGCTTGCTAGACAGCTAAATTAAGGGAAGGAAGGAAGAAAACTAGTATTTGTAGTGTGTGTGTGTGTGTGTGTCTGTGTGTGTGTGTGTCTGTGTGTGTGTGTGTGTGTGTGTGTGTGTGTGTGTGTGTGTGTAATTTTTATGTGTTTACTATATTCTGGGCACTTTGCTAAAACTTTTTAGGAATACTATTTAAGCTTATACTTATAATGGCACTATGAGGTGAGTATTAGCTCTATTCCCATATTCCCAATGAGGCAGCTAATGCTATGAGAAATTCAGTGACTTGTCCATAAGTCAGTGGTAGACCTGGAATTTGAGCCCAGGTGGTATGGCTCAGCAAATAACAACCCTAACCACCATGCTCTGCTAACCTCATGAGTAATGTACATTATCCTATTTAATGCTCACAATAATCCTAGGAGGCAGGAAATATTTTTATCTTCAAGCTACAGGTGAGAAATCTGAGACTGGAAACCATGAAGACATTGTGTGAGGTCACAACTGAAAGTAAGTGGTGGTGTTGGAATCCAGACATGGATTATTAGATTCCAGGTCTAGTGAAGTTTGGGTGCATCAGCAGTTAAGACAGGGGTTTGTCAGGATCTCTTGTAATCTCTTTGAGTATAAGATAATATATATAGTCTAGATTGGGTGGACACATAATAACTGGCTAAATGACCAGGCCCAAAGAATATTGATTAATGGACTGCAGTCCTTCCACTGAGGAAGTATTTTATAATGTGCTATCATAGGATGCTAGCTGCAGCACTGTCTCAACTATAGGGGACTGGGCCATCCATATCCAGTCTGGATCTATGACTAGATCTATGTAAATCTCCATAAGTTGGTATCTGGATAGCTAGGACCAGGTTCAGAAGATGGGTTCCTGTGTTGGAAATCTCAGTGTGTGAGAACTGGCAAACTCATAGACCGGCATGGTATTCTAGAGAGATAAAAAGATGCTAGAAACAGCCTGCCATGTGTGTCTTAAGCTCTGTAACTAAGACCAATATGAGAGTTACAAAGAGGCCACTGAGATTCAAAGTCAACAAGAGTGTGTACTTAAATTCAGAACAGTTTATTGATATAATGGTCTGTTGTAGATTCACATAAACCCAATGTTAGGAGATTTTCAAGTGTTTGTTTTTCTCACAATATTCCAGAATAATGTCTGAATATCCTAGAAGGAAAAACACACATAAGAATTGGAAATGCATAAACCTGACAGAAGTACACAAAAGCAAAAAAGCAAAATATAAAGCAGAGTTCTATTTGTTTTGCGGGAGCATAACGTTGCAAAAATTTTTCAGTAAAATTGAAAATAAAAAAATGTACACATGATCTCATAGAAAAAGCTCCCCCATCTAAGTTATTTTCTCTGCTGTGCTGTCCAGTGCTGTGGGGAGATGGTGAGTTTCTTGTCAATGTCATATCCAAGCAAAGGGGGAAAGGCCATTTGGCAGCGAGAAGATGCTGTAGGTTTTTCAAGCATTCATGGAGAACCAGATTCAATGAGTTTCAGTTTTTCTTAATCCTACATTCTAGAGTTCTATAAAGGGAGGAAAGACATTTTCAAAGAAATGCTAAAATAGAAGGAAGGGGAGGAAGACACACTTTTAAATGTTTCTTAATGTCCGCACTTGCTTAATGGCACCACTGGCCAGTGCTCTTTACCTACCAGGAGAAATTCCCCAGGAGCAGCAGCAGCAGGTTCCCAGCTGTTATGGGCTGTGACAAGACTGTGCTTGTTGTTTTTTCACCTTAATAACATCCACAGAAAGAAGGGGATCCTGGTTATGTTGTTTCATCCAGAATAAACAATAAGCCAGAGAGGGCTTTCTCATGAAAGAACAGTGTCTGGGTGGAATGAGAGGTGAGAGTCTCTCTGAGAAATTCCAGTTATACACAATGCAAAATTCCTCATGTTTAGGACTCTGCCCTTTTCTCACATAAGCACTGGATACAAAGGGTTTCTGTGTCCTTTCATCTATTTTGTTAGAGAATCTTCCAAACCTAATTCTTACTTCGTTTCCAGCTTGTGGAATCAGGGTCTTCTGCATGGCCGCAGGCAGTAAATGGTGGATATGTGTTAGGTGGGAACCTCCTTTCCCTCCTGCTTCATGTTTCCAAGTGGAGGGGCCACCATTAGAGTAACACTTTCCCCCTATCTTCTCAAAGGAGTGATTTATCTGATTGGTGAATTTAAGATATAGAGGTGAGCATGCTCATTTCTCTCTCTCTCTCTCCCAGATGCTCAAGAAGCATTATCAGTAGCTCTAAGCAGGTCTGCTCTTGTAGAGGAGGCCTGCATTTGGGGAATTATGTTTAGGACTGGAAAGTGTTAGCAAGTAATTTGGCCAGATCTAATCTATGCTTATTGTTTTATCAGTAGTAAAGCTGATGTTTTTATCTCCATCTGCTGGACTCCTTAAGTTTTTTTTCAATTAATTAGGAACTCAGGCAGGGAGCAGAGATGTCATTTATTAACTCCCTAAATCCCCACAGTAGAAATTATCTCACTTGCAGACAAGGCCATCCTGACTTGATTCACTGTATCTCCAGCCTTATCCTATAAAACACCCTGCCCTCCTTTTCATCATCCAGGAACATCAGGGCTTTTATTTCCTTATACCCCATGCTATTTCATGCTTTTATGCCTCTGCTTATGTTATTCCTTCTGCTCACATACCCGTTCACCTCCATCCCACCCCTTCTGCTAATGCTTATCCACAGATCTTTCCTAATGCCTCATTTCAGGGAGCAGCACATCCAGGAAGACCTCCCTGTCACCTGTCTACCATGCTAGACTCAGTCTCGAGCTCCCATAGTAATGAAGCTTTGAAATGAACATACCATATTGTTTTAAAATATCTCTCTCACCACTAGATTAAGTTTATTGAGTAGGGACTGTGTTCCTCCTCTCTGAACCCTCCAGGATTCAGAATCCTTCATAGAAGACAGGCACAGTAAATGCAGGTTAAATCAATGGATACACTTATCAATAGCAGGCAATACTCAGTCTTGGACTGGGCTGAGCTGGCAAGGGTATTTACATGAAGCCAGAGGAGCAGGACCAAGGTCATAGTCAAGGAGACAGGAGCAAGCGCTTAGTCCACAGAGCAGTGACCAGGGGAGCAGAAGTAACATCAAATAGAAGGAAGAAGCTAAAAAGGAATGTAGTGCAAGGAATGGGTCAGGGCAAGTGATAGAGAACTAAGGCTGTGAGGAGCAAATGCCCTGGTGCCAGGTGCAGGATCTAGGGAGGTCCCATGGTTTGAGAGTCTCCCCCCAAATTCATCTGTTAGAAACTTAATCCCCAAATTCATATGTTAATGGTATTTGGAGGTGGGGCTTTTGGGAGGTGATCCGGCTACGGGTAGATGATTCAAACTTAGAGTAGATGATTCAAACTTGTTTTACTTTCTTCTAAAGAACAACACAGGCAGGCAGAAGCTGCCTAAGCTGCCTGTTCACAGCATGGCAACAAGATAAGATAAAAATTAAAAGTTACAGCCCCCACAAAGAATTAAAGAAACACCATGCATCCCCTCACATGGTCACAGGTGATATTAGAAAAAGACTGGCCTATTGATTAATTTGGTAACAAAAATTAAAATGTTAAAACTTAAAAGGCCACAGGCTTGGGAAAAGCTAAAAGAAACATTATCCTTTCATGTGGATGCTGACAAAGCGAGGGTTATTGGCCTGGGAACTTAGCAACCCAGATAAGGAAGACCAGATAGGACAAACCCTATTTAAGATCCAGGGATCCGGGGGGGGGGCATTAACAATCCACTTGTAGGCTCCATTGTGTTCTCCTTGGAGGCGTGATGCTTTTTTTAACTCTCCCTCCCTCCTCCCCATTTCTTTGAGACATGGCACTGTTACTCTTGCTTTTGCCCTGCACGGAAACGATAACATCTTTGGCGCCCAACGTGGGGTTTCAGAGCCATCGACCTTGGTAAGTCCACTAAAATGTTTTTTTTTTTCTCTGCGAAATTGTCTTGTTTTGTACTCTAGATAAGCCTGTCTGCAGTTACAGTTGATGGGGGGCCCACAGGGAGCTGAGCTAGTGCAGCAGCTGATGTTAAGATTTGGTCTGGCTAAAAGCTCCAGAGTGATGCTTGAATTACTTAATTCTCTGTGGTTGTACAGATGCAGCCACATGAGTGGAGGGGGCATCCAGATTGATCTAATCCCTGGGCTGAGACCCCAGGGCAGAGACCCCATCCCTGAGTACATAAGAATAAACGGCTGCAACATGCCTCCTAAGCTCAGAAAGCTTAGAGAAGCTAGTCAGAACTGAGCTGCTTGATTCTCTAAAAGATTTGAGAGCGCTACCACTGGGTAGTTTCTGGTCATGGAGGAGGTTTAAACCTCCACCCCTCATGGTGTGGTGGGAAAGAGAATAGAGGGAAGCTCTCCCTTTATTTAATATGCATGAGAAGGGAGGAGTCTGCTTTAAAGCCAGTCATCTGGGCCCACCTACATGCTGCCTCCAGAAGGGGCAAGCTAAAAGAAACATTATCCTCTCACATGGACACTGACAAAGCACGGGCTATTGACCTGGGAACTTAGCAATCTAGATATAGAAGACCAGGTAGGACAAAGCCTATTTAAGATCTGGGGGTCCAGGGCGGTGTCAGCACTCCACTTGGAGGCTCCATTGTGTTCCCCTTGGAGGCATGATGCTTCTTCCCGCCCCCATTTCTTTGAGACACACCACTGTTACTCTTACCTTTGTAATACATCTTTTGCCCTGCATTAAATTCCAACTAAGTTTCCTGGCTCATTATTTCTAAATGGGCTGAGGAAAAGAACCCGCCATGGCAGTACAGAACCCATAACAGGAAGGACTAAGGATTAGATGAGGTTATAAGGGCGGGGCCTCCTTGGTGGCTTCATAAGATGAGCTAGAACACTTGCTCTGTCTCGCCAGGTAATGTCCTCTACCATGTTGAGATGCAATAGGAAACCCTTTACCAGATTCCCAGCAGATGCTGGCATCATGCTCTTGGACCTCCCAGCCTCCAGAACTGTGAGCTAAATAAACCTCTTTTCTTTACAAATTACCTGGTCTCAGGTATTTTGTCATAGCAACAGAAAACAGACTATGACAAGAGGAGATGGAAGCTGAAGAGGCAAGGATTTAGTTATAGTGGAGTATAGACAGAATCACAGGAATGAGAAGGAGATGTGTAGCTTTATCCCCGGTTTGCCACTAAAAACTAAAAACTTGGGTGATTTTGAACAATTCTCTTTTTTTGGGGGGGAGAGAATTTCCTCATCTACAAACCTGAACAGCATCTCTTAGATTACTTCTCAGTTTCCTTATGGCTTAACTTTATCATGATCCTCCAACTACTATTCCATAATACGTTGGGAGAGAATTCTTCTATAATACAATAATAAATTATCTTTATAAACATATATATTATATATAAATTTTATATATAAGAATATACTACACAATGGCATAATATTTAGTTCCAAGTTTAGTCCTTCTATTTAATCAGCCCTCGGGGTTTCTTGAATTTTGACCTCAGTTCTTATGAAATCAAGGAGATTAAACTAAGTTACTTCTGAGATTCCTTCCAGAAATAAAATATTTATTGTACTGTAATTTGTTTTACTCATTGAACACCTACAGTATTCCTCTCTATACTTGGCACTGTGGTACTCTTCATTCTGAATAAATTTGTAATTTAGTTAAAATAGAAAGACTAACATCTTCAAAGTGATTGAGAATAAAACCCAAGTCACTGCACAATTTATTGCAAAGTATTCCCAGGAAACCTAGACCTTAAATCTCATCACTGTATTGAAATTGTCTCTTTGCTATTAAGGCTCTGTGTTCTTCTCCCTTCCACGTCAGGGCCTCTTTTTCCTTTCCAATTCCCTCTCTTCCCCATCCCTCACCTAATGGGAAAGTAATTGCCAACCTGATGAGCTTGAGATATTGATTAGGCCACATTTCATTAATGAGTGAGGTTGCTATGGTGAGACCACTCTATCCCTTCTGTAGAAAGTCAGTACCTTGCTAACCTTCCCCTGCCACCTAGAGAGGGTCTGGGATAGAAGTCAGGCAATCTTTCTCTTCTTCTCTTCTGCACTGTTGGTAAAGTAAGAGAATGTGTGGCTATGGGTATGGTGGAGATCTGGCAGGTTCAACTGTCCTCCCCTTCCTCTCTGCCAGCACCTTTACCTGTGCCTGCATAGGTAAGCCAGGTGGGTGTGCTCTGCAACCTATGCTATCTTTTTTGGAAGAAAGAAACAGGAAACTGTAACCAGGTTTCCCAGCTGTAGCCCAGTGGTCCAGCTCTGTTAACCAGGGAAGCTCTGATTTGCATGAGTGGTGGTGGAGTGACTGAGCACCTTCTCATCCATTAAAAAAGTGGAACTTTGTTTTCATTTAGGTCTGTTTCTTTGATATATAAACGCTAGATTCCTGCAGTTAGAATTCTTTGGCTAGAGACTCATGGAGCAGGTTTTAGCACTTGAATCCCACCCAAACCCCCATACAACACCCTTCTTAATCAAGTATTCTAACCCAGTGATTTTCAGCCCTGGCTCTAGATTAGTTTTCCCCACCAGAGATCAAGATGATTCTAATGTGTGGCTAAATTTGACAACTTTTTCAGAGGAGATCTTAGCACCACCATTCCCTTCCTCCTCTCCCCATACACACTCAAGTTCTGCTATAAAGCAGTTAAAAAAGAAGCTTCAGGAATCAGTAGGTTTAAGTAGAGCTCCGTGTGACCTTGAGTGACTTCACCTCTCTGTGCCACAGGCCTATCATCTATAAAATAAGAGGTTTCACCGAGAGCTCTGCTTTTGATATTTTGGGAGTCACAGATGCCTTTGAAATGATTGTGAAAGCTATGGATATCTCCCTGGAAAAACTGAACATCCGTCCACACTGACACATTTGCATTCAGCTTCTGGGGTGCTTGGACCCCGGAGACCCTGGCCTTAAGGATCATTGAGGTCTTTTGTAGATTTCAAGTCCTGTGTCCCAAACTCTTTAATCTGCTAGAGAGGAGCTCAGGGACAGTCAGACTTCACTCCCCTTTCACTCTTGTTCAAAATACACATGCTGTATCTTTAACCACCAACACCAGCAAGCCTTCACACTGTGAGATAACACCTGATAACAACTGAGGGGACCAGAGTCACTCCTTAGTCAAATGTTTACTGAGACCTACTCTATAAATAGAGACACCAAGGCTCTGGGGATAAAGTCATGAGCAAAACAAAAGAAAAATCATCTATATCCTGATGGGGGATTTGTGCCTCCCATCTCGCAGAAACAGATATGTGCTCATCGAGTGGAATTTGCCCATTCTCCTTAAAAAATCTCTCTCTCTCTCTCTCTCTCTCAGCTGAAAGTGCATAGTTGGCTATTTAAAAAATAATGCATATTTCCTTTAAAATTGGGCAAAAGCTGGGCATGGTGATACATGCCTGTAATCCCAGTACTTGGAAGGCGGAGACAGGAGGATTCCAAGTTTGAGACCAGCCTCTGCAACTTATTGAGGTCCTTCAGCAACTTAGCAGGACTGTTTCCAAATAAAAATAAAGTAGGACTGGGGATGTAGCTCAGAGGTAAAATGCCTCAAGGTTCAATCCCCAGCATCACAAAAAAATTGGGGAAAACAAGCTGGGTGTAGCTAAGATAGAGAATGCCCAAAGTTCAATTCCCAGCAACACACACACACACACAAACACACACACACACACACACACACACACACACACACACACACACACACACACTGC